>CADDXX010000073.1:2426616-2437133 GCA_902810485.1 Alauda arvensis | reverse complement strand
TGGGTGTGGCTTGGTTTAGGAATGGTACTCCCCAACTTGGTGCTCCCTGAGACTCTGCATGTGCCACTCACTCTTCCTCCTCTCCCATTGCAGGATGGGGAGGAGGACTGAAGGCACAAAAAATAAAGATCACAGGCTGAGATAAAAACAGTTTACTGGAAACAGAAATGTGATAAGAAAATTAACAATAACAGCTACAACAATAAGAACAAAGTGTAAAAGACAGGAAAACAATTCACACTATTGCTCAGAACGCACATTRCCCAACCACTCTCAGCCTCAAAACCAGAGTTACAGGACCACTCCCTCTACCCCATTTACCTGACTGGGAGGAACACATTCTCCCCAGAAGAGACTTCCTTACTCCTCCCCTGGCAATGATATAAGGTAGTGTAGAATAACTTCTGGATCCTAGCCACAGCCCCTCCTGGCTACTGCAAATGATGAACCCTGTCCTGACCATAAAATATTATGCAGCCTTTATCCATCAATACCATGCCTTGATCCTACATCTTCCAACTATACAGATATAGATAGACATATATGGGCAAGCACAGTTTCCATAGTTAATATCGGTCCTTCTAAGATGATCTGTCAAGTTAATTGAGCCCATGGCTRTTGGTTCTGTCTGTCCTAGATGTCTCCCAGGGCAGGAGGGCTGATGTGCTGTCAGGTGGTTGGAAGCTGCACCACGAGCTCATGACGTRTGCACCTGGAGCAGTCCAGACTCACTGCCCRTGGTGGTTRYGGCACACAGTGGCAGGGTCATTCAGCAACTAATATTATGCAATGAAACATTACTTACCTAAAAATYAAATCCCTTTCAGGTACTCATCGTGTTTCTTTATCCCTTGTATGATCTGTGAAGGATTTGATTGGGCAGGGCCAGCTCAACTCAACTGGTGGAGCCTCTAGTGGTAACTAACCAGGTGGCCTTCACTAAATGAATGTCCCAGTRTGTGAAGGTCCCCCCACCCATTGCTTTCTATGTGGTTTTTAGTAGTCCATTATATTTTTCAGCTTTCCCAAAGGCTGGTGTATGATAAGGAATATGATATACCCATTCAATACTATGCTCTTTTCCTTTTTTCTAACCTGAACCTCCTCTGATACAGTTTCATGCTGTTTATTTGAGTCCTCTYGCTGGCCACAAGAGTGAAGAGACCAGTGCCTGCCCCTCCAATTCCTCTCACAAGGGGATTGAAGACTGCAGTGAGGTCTCTCTTCAGTCTCCTCCAGACTGAACAAACCAAGACACCTCAGCCACTCCTCATCCAGCTTCCGCTCAAGGTCCTTCAGCATCCTTGTGCCCTTCTTTGGATACTCCCTAAGAGCTTAATGCACAAAACTGCACACAATACTTAGAGTGAGGCTGCCTCAGTGCAGAGCWGAGTGGGRTAAGAGCAATTTACCGGAAAGAGCAATGAGATCAATATTAATAACAAAGTGTACAAGATAGGCAAATGATTCACAGGTGATTGCTTGGAAACAGCATTTCCATTTGCATGCCCCACCTTAGAGTCAGTGTTATCCGACAGCTCCTGCTGCTGCACTTACTCAGCCAGAGGGAGCCCCTTCTTCCCAGATGAGACTCCCTTTCCTCCTCCCCCAGCAACAATGTAACTTGGTAGGAAATAMCTTCCATCTCCTACTCCTCGCCCCTCTTGTCTGTTGAAAAAATTAACCATCTGGCCAGAACCAAGCCAGGGTGCATTTTGTGACTGCTCTTAAAAAGACTAAGGTTGCTAGGTGGAAGTGGATTCCACTCTACCTCCATCCTGCTCTCCACATTTATTATCTCTGAAGTGGTGGCCAGGTTTTCTTTGCTTTAGCTAAATCATTTTTATCTCAGCAATCAACCAAACCAGATTTTGTCTACAAGAAGCTGAAGGACTCCCTGAGCTATAGAATTGCACGTGGTGGCTTCAGCAGACCATGTTGTTGAGTATTTGTGGTTTTTACCAAAGAAAAGTGATACCCAATCAGTTTTTTAATTTTAATATATTTACGTTTCAGGAGAATGCTGTTAGTTTTGTGGGAGTTTTTACTGAACTTAGAGACGGTTTCTGGGCAAAAATTTCTGTAGTTTACTTTCCTTCTAAATTACTGAGATAAATTGTTTACATTCCTCATTTCCATAGTTCATTCTGTGATTGTGGGTGTTATAAGATGCTATTAACTGCTCAGCAAATTAGACTGATGAGAGAATTAACTCATTTAGGAATAAGGCTATATTACAAAGTGTTCAGTAGTGTCAAATTCCTTCCTTTCTTAATGTGCTGGTTTAAAACACAGCAGGAAAATTAAACCCACTCAAGCTACTCCATTTCCCCCACCCTCTTCGGACAGTGGAGGAAACACTAGGGAAGATTATAAATTGGAGTCACACTTTGGTGAAAAATCAAAATAACTACAGAAATATTAAGAAAAGAGCATAGAAAAGAGTGTTTTGCAAAAAAAAAAAAAAAAAAAGAGTATTCATCACCGAACAAACAAAAACACTTCCCAAAGATAGTGCCCAACATGGTTTTCCCTGGCAAAGGCAAAAAAAGGTGAGTGGTCCTGTGCTGGGCCACACGGTTTTTGGGAAAACAAAGGCAGTATATTGTCAGGRAGAGTCACAGCTTAACTTCCCTCCCCCAGCACAAAAACACTGGGAAAACAGGGACAAGAGAAAGCCTGGTGGGACCTGAGAGGGCTCTGAAGCAGGTCAGGGGACCCTTCTCCTCGGCGTGGCTCTGTGGGAGCAGGGGCAGAGCACTGAGCAGTTCTGGCTGCAGACTTGGCCCCACACAGCTGGGCTGGGCTCTGCTCCACACTGCTGCTGCTCTCTTTCTTTTGTGTCTTCTAGCACCAAACCAGAGAAAATGCAGCTCAGAGGAACAGGGAAAAGACTGCCAGTGGTAGAGAGCAGCTGGCTGTGCCAGGCTGATCCCAAAACTTRCATACATCCTCCCTTGAGCCCATGAAAAGATGGCAACCCTGCTGCTGCTGGCCCTGGCTCCCCCCTGAAACCATACACCCACCAGGATATGGGTGGTACAGAAATAAACAGTGCTGGTAACTCCACCCCATTTCTCTATAACCCCTTACCTCAAAAATATTTATCATATAGAAAAAGAAATTTCTTTCCTGTTGAACACAATCATGTTGTCATGAATGTGCAAATACAACTTTTTATGCTCCTTGGAGGAAGGCTRGAACTAGATAGCCTTTAAAGATCCCTTCCAACCCAAACTATTCTAGGATTCTATGATCTCTTTGTGTTCAAACAGTTAAAAAGAAGGCTAGGTGCATTCGTGCAAAGGTGGTGATGCCTTTTATTGAGATTGTCTGTTGGTTCAGACAATTGACCCAGCTCACWGGACAACTTCATGGTCAGAAGGGAGCTTAGAGCTTATAAATCATGAATTTCAGAACTTGCTGTAACCTGTGCTGTAGATGAGTGGAGTATTCATTTTGTATTTTTTTGGCTCTTGAAATTATTTTTCAGCATAGGGGTTTGTTTCAGATAAGAGTCAGTGGGGTACATTTCTATAAATACAAACTGAAAATTACCTTGTATCATTATATTTCTGTGAGAGTTTAAATACTTCCATTTTCTTCTGTAACTCAGGTCTCATTTCAAAAAGTGAATATTGCAGAGATTTCTGCATCCAAGATCTGCCTGCTCTGTGTTAGGATTGGATTGTTAAGAGATGCCTCTGGCTGAATTAAGGTGCAAACAACCATAAACCAAAATCAATATTACAGGTTTTATTTAATCGTAAATGTGAGGTAGAGACAGAAATAAGAATAGAAGGAAGAGGGGTAAGACAAAGAGAGTGAGAGATTCAGCAAAAGATACCAYCTCATGGATTGCTCTGTCATCTTGCTTGTTTTTCTTCACACTGTTTTGCTGATTGCTGGGATACCCTAAGTATGCTTATGGAGGTGCCACTCTTTTCCAGGTCCAGGTCCCCCCTATTCATGAGATATAGATATAACTTGGAATGGCATGTGTATAAGCCGTTGTTTCCTTTCTCACAGTTTGYCGTGCTGGGAATTTTTGTCCAGATAGGTTACCCAGACTGCCTCACTAGGCCTGGCATCTTCCTGTTGTTGCCACCTGCACCCTTCCCACAGTCTGCATGCACAGCAGAACTTTTCCAATGTGCTAATTCCAAACCTCCACCTCCATTTATGTATTAATGCCTCCCTATTTGCCACCTGTACTTTTCTCGAGTTCCTGTTGTGGTGGCTTATCTTAYGAGAACTTCCTTCTTTGACAGTATTTGAGACAGTTCATTGTGTTTCTGAAGTCCTTACACCCTGATGCCTGTAGAGGCAGAGCATATCCAGGAGGACACAGAGTGGGATTTATTAGGCTACTAGTCAATGACAGCTCTTGACTTGAAAGCTGGCTGGTGTGTCTGGAGTAATTGCTCAGTACCAGTTTGATACTACATCATGTATCAGAATGATATGCAGTATTTGGCAGCAATCTATTGATTTCCTTCTTACTCATGCAGAACTAATTTTCAGTTACACAAATTACAGAGGGAAAAGAGGGGGAAAAAAACCCACTTAAATATTGTTCATTTCTTTTGGCCATTTCTTTGATCCATGTTTTTTATCTGAGAGGAAAGCGGTGTGTCTAATGGGAAACTCTAATATTTTATGAAACAGTGAGACTTAAAGATCTTCTTAGGCAATAAGTACTTCAGCAGAATGAAACACTGTTGCAACAGAAGGAAAATTATATACCAATTATTTACCCAGTCAGGAAAAATTATGCTTCATAACATCAAAGGGCTTTGATTAATGAAATAATAGAGTGAACTGTTTTTTACCAAGCCAGGAAATGTTTATTCATCAAAATGCCACAGGCCAAGAGTTTGAGACTGTATTTAAGATTATAAACCCAGAGCAAAACATGTATGTGACTGGTTCTAGGAAKAGACATGAAAAAAATAGCTGTGTAATGGTTATGCAAATTTAAATGAGTTGTTGCAAGTAATTATCTCATCCTTATTATCCTTTAAATAATGTTTTCTGTATTAYTGGGAAAATATTTTTTCAGCCCGACTATTCCCAGCTCATGTATTTGTTTGTTTTCTGTACTYTTCCTAATCTCCAATAATTCTACTTATCTTCATGAACTTCAGAACGCTCCCATAMTATTTCCTCTTGCATTGATTTCTTTATTTGAAAATTCCTCCACTGTTTTGTCTAAACCAAGCACGCATTCAAAGCAAAGATGGCTGTGATGGCAATTTTGAACATTTGGTTTTGGTTGGTTTTTTTCCAGTAGTATGTATGATTAACAGTCTTCTGTATCTATCAGGCCTACTGAATCCTGAAAGTTAAGTTCTSTCTGATTTGTCTTCGACATGAATTCCAAGGAAATTAATATGCAGGGTTAGCAAGACAGAACTGTTAGAATCTGAATCATCCCTTATTCTAACAACAAAAGGTTAGGGCATGAGAAAATGGATTGAAAAGGAAAGGTTACCTGGAAGTGAAGTAAAAATGCCACATAAAAGCCTGGGAATGTGTTAGAGGGAGGTGAGAGGAATTCTTTCAATACACAGGAAGTCCACAAAGACTCAAAAATGAAAAGTGAATTAGTAGGAGGCAATGCATGTAATGTATTAGCTGTCTTGTAGAAATGCTCTCTTCTTATGTGCTGTTTTGCTTTGTTTTATTTTTGAGAGAAAGCCTATGTAAATCTTGCTTTGTGTTCAGACACACCACATTTGGTGCAGAACAGCCCCTGTATGCCTTTGCAAGTGTAACCTATGAAACAGGATGCAATTCCGGCCATTATAGAAGCCTTGGGGGAAAAAGTTGCGTAGTTCCAGGCTCTGAGCAGCTCAGTTAGAGATTTGTACTRAGAGTTTAGCCTAAAGTTTCCTTTTCTGTACAACCTAAGGGCAACTGGGATTTGATTAATATTCCTTTAATGTAATGGATGTCCAGCAGGGGCAATTCAGACAGGTGTGTCACATGGCATCTAAAAACACTGGGAGAAAATTTACTTTTTAGCTCTGGCTGAAAGTAGGCAAGATATAGGTAACATTTCACAACATGGGGATTTTATCTGTAATAATTTGGCATCCTTCATCTGCCACTCTAATCCTCCATGTCTTATATGTATATCTGAAACAAAAACTGATGACAAAGGAAAGCTGTGATTTATTCAGAATTTTAAAAAAAAATTTAAATCACTGGACTAAAAAAGGAAATGCATACATTAATAGAGTATCAAAAGAAAATATTGTTTCATTACTTAGTGCCTCCAGCAGTCTTCTTCCCTTCTTTGATGAAATGGAACAGTCTGTGCCTTATTACTTCTTCCATTTAATCTTGTTAATGCAGTCTGTTAAGACTCCACTTTTGCAACAGCACAGGTGTAACTGTGAATAAGTAGGCTAGTAAGAAGACTATTGTTCTGCTCCTGGAAGTCTTATTTATTTACAGCAAAATGCGTGATATTCAAACCAAAATAAAACCTGATGCAACTGGTGAGTTGAAAGATTTTTATTCTTCACTTCCTTAACAATATGGGACATAACAGTGAAAAATAAAGAGGGAAATATTAAACATGRTATACAGGTCTACCCTTGAGACAACTGTACTTGGAGTTTTACTGAGATTAATTCTTCCTACTTTCTTTAAAAGATGGCAGATTAAATTGGTAAGTAGACAGCTGGTAAGTACAACATTTTTTCAAACAGCAACAGATGCAAATCCAAGAATATCTCCAGCTGATTTAAATGCTTTTCAAAAGATGGAGCAAAGATTTAAATAGGAATGTGCAAAAGTGAAAATCCATAGTGATAATCAAAAATATGAGGAAATATGAAGAAGTTCAGAAAGTTTCAAGAAGGCAGCATCAGAATGATTTCAGAGTCATTTCAGGTTGAAATCACTATTATTTGTTTTTTATTGCCTGTGTCTCTCATAATTTTGCCTTGTAGGAGTTGCACTGTGTCTAAGGTGTTGCAAGAAAAGTGGTCCCAGAAAGTGGATTGGAAATTGTTCCTTTGATTGTGATGGCAGCCACACAAAGTCCCAGATAATGCAAGTTAGATTCTCATTTTGCTGCAGTGCTATAGTCTAACAGTGCAACAGTCCTCATTTCCCTTGAAGATTTTGCATGGCATAAACTTCTGGGTTTTAAGTGCTACTGAAAGTATAGGAATCTGTGGACTTTTCAAGTGAATCTGGGCAGGTAAAGGGGAGAGGAGAGGAGGGATGCAAAGACTGTCAGTGTGCTGCAGCTGCAGTCCGGTAGCAGAGAGCAGGAGAAGAAGGTGCTGCTACAGACAGAGCTAAGAATAACCACTACACCCTCCTTCCACTATGAGATGAATTAAGTTTTAAGTTCGTTTCCATCCCACTTCAGCAAGCAGTAACACTTGGCTGGGTGTGAGGAAAGATAAGGTTGTGTGTGATCCCACAGCCTGGAATACAGATCTTCAAAGCGTGTTCCTGCAGCATCTCTCTCTGTGCTGCTCAGCTTTGTAACTGCACAGCAGAGATCTGTGTATAACAAAAATAATTAACTTTGGGGTCCTGATTACTGTATGACCATTTCAGCCAACTTTGACAGGCAAAATGGACTGTAAATATTTATCATGGTATCTGAACTCCTCCTTTTCAGAGTTCATTAGTCCATTTTTTCAGAAGGGAAAAGAAGGCTGCCATGGATTACTTGTCTTCAGGAAACAATAGGTCAGAAATACCTGGCACACTCTTAAGTAGCTTTCTAAGTAAGGAGAAGTAAGGAGGGAATAGAATATGTCTTGCTAAATGCCTGATATATTCTAAAATATTTTAAGTGAAACATCTGAAAATTATGACAAACAGTTTGGCAGAGGAAATACTAAGTATAATTCTTAGAGGAAAGAACTTTGCATATGCAATGTATTTTCTGTATAGGCTGCTATTTTTTGACTGAGTGCAATTTCACTGCTTAAGAGTGTTGCATGGAAAACATGGTCACCACTACTCAGTCATCCTGACCATCTTATATAAACATTAGCTAAAGCTGCTAGAGATTATTTGCAGAACATTGGATCTGATGAGGTCAAATATAGGATAGCTTGGGTAGTATAATATTTGGGATTAGCATAATAATCTCTTTAGGGAAAGTGTGCAGTATCAGCAGAACCACTGCTTGAGTCTTTGAGGGAAGCAGAAATGGTACTGTAACAATTCAGCATATATTGCATACTTCAATCTTTCCCTATGAACAGGGCAAGTTTCTGAGCTCTTTAGGGGGCCCAGGATAAGGCCTTGATCATTTAGTTGAATAACTCTGATTGAACTCACATGTGGAGCCCAAATGATCAGGTTGGCAACATGTTTTTGTTGTGTAATAACTTGCTTTACTGAATACTATCCTTTGAGGTTAGACACAGAATTTCCATGAATTTGAGTTATTAGAGAAAAGAGTTCATAGATTAACACAGAGAAGTCCATACTGAGAGGCAATGAAAATGCTTCTGTTTACAGGGTGCTAGGTGAGCCATAAAAGTTTACTGATCCTTTGACACTTTCTGATCTCTGTGAGCACAAGACTTCCAGGGATCACATTTTGAGCCTTRGCTTCTGACAAGGCACCTGTGTTCTGTCTTTTGAGATCTGGAGAATGGGCTGTACTTTGTGTTAGTCATCTCTGCCCAGCAAGGATACAGGCAGTTTCTGCTTCTCTTCTGCTGACTTCCTTGCCTGTGGACCATTCCAAAACATCTAGGAAAGCCCTGAACACTTGTGCTTAGTATGCACTTGTTTTGTCCAAACTAAAGAAACAAACAAGCTTCTAGGTAGAAAGTTGTGTACTTTTGTCAGATTCCTAATCTCTTAGTGCTTCACTGAGTGCTGGGCTGACATTCTTGGCAACAAAGCTGTACAGTATTTTTTCTGGAGTCCAGGAAATTGCATCACCACTGCTGTCWTGTAATAACCCAATGAAAATCCAAGTTTTCTGTAATTTACAAATTATTTTAATTAATTGAAATAATCAGGTTTGCAGAAAATAAAAAAATACTTGTGATCCAAAATATATCATTATCTCACAACATTATATATCACTGCTCTTAAAATTGTTAGCTTTGTTTTTTGCTCAAAACTACCTTTGCTTCACAGAGGAACATCCAGCCTTGCAGATCTTGCAGCTTTTCTCGTTGACCACCATAATGAAATTCAGCTTGAAGCAGTTATCCTTAACCTGTTTTAAGCTTGAAGTCCTTTGCTCTTATCTAAGGTATGATAAAAAGCTATGGGTCCAAAAGCATTTCCTTTAAAAAGAACGTATCCCTTGAGTCCAAAAGCRTTTCCTTTAAAAAAGAATGTATCTCTTGCTCTAATAAAAGATAGTAAATCTATCTGAAAATCTCATCCCATGATGAGATCTGGACCATGTAACCCTGGACCATCACAAATGTAACTTTTTAGTATTCATAAATTGTTAAACARTAGTGCTAGATCCAGTGTAGTTACCCATAGGAAATAAACAGTATTTGAACAAAACATTTTTTCTTACTTAGTGCTTATTAGCACTTAAGGTTGTTTTGCTGTGCTCATAATAATTTTACCTTCTCTGCTGAATATAAAGGCAAGTAATCTGTGTGTATCATCCTTTCCAGACTTGTTTCAAAATTACTGTGTAACAATAAGATACAAAAAGATGAGATAATAGGAACCGTTTTAAATTACCTTTAGCTGTGGAGCAGCCATAATCATTTGAACTCATATTCATCTATTTCAAACCATTTGTCAGTGYTCAGTAAACATTAGTATGGCCATGGAACTCATGAAGACAACTTCCAAAGTATGTATTTACAGTTCAGATACAAGCATATTTATTCATAAGCAAAAAGGCTAATMTATAACAAAAAAWTTTAAAACTTTTCATCTACAAACATTTTCACACATATTTCTAAGATCTGATCTTTTGTTTTAATAGATTTTAAATGCACGCAATAAGGATGCACAGAGTAACTGCATAAAAACTTGCCATTAAAAAACCTTCAGGTTTTAAAATACTCTTTTCCAATAGTCTTCAGGCATGCAATAAAAGGCAGAGTTGATCTATAAGGAGAGTGGGTATACAATTCAGCGTGCTTTGGTTTGGTTTGGGTTTAGGGAGATTTTTCATTCATTTTTTCCCCCACTGGAAAATCATGAAAGAGGAAGGAGAAAAAGAAAGCGTACTACCAAATAACCTTCCAAGTGACATTGGTTGTAAACTGAAAGAACTTCAGTTAAGAGTGTRAGACAGTGAAAGAAATCAGCCATGATAATTTCATGCATTTATGGGAAAAAACCTTCTATTTTTTGCACTAATGTACCTCATTTCTATTTTGAGAGCTATAAATCTGATAAAATGATCTATCGGATTTCTCAACATCCAGATTCTAGAGCTATTGCTTACCTTGATATTCATGGCTTGTTTTTGTTATGTCAAGTACATTAGATGACATCTAGTATCTGTGCCCAGTGAGACACAGAGATGTACAAGAACCGCT
>CADDXX010000073.1:2353475-2424933 GCA_902810485.1 Alauda arvensis | reverse complement strand
AGTTTCCTGTCCTAAAGAACTTTCAGCTTAAGTGTAAAACAAGAGATGAATACTGCAGAGACAGGACCCTGTGGTAGTGAGGAAAGACGCTCCAGCCGGTGGTAGGGGGCAATCACTATGCAGCATATATCCAAACATTATAAATGTTTTCTTAGCTATCAGGGTGATAGTGATTTTGCAAGCTTTTATGGGGTGGTACATCTCAACGTGCTTACTGAAAAATTGGACAAGTGGGCTCAGGTTGAGGCTTGCTTGAAAAGAGGCAGGAGCCATTTTTCTTGCTCATAGTGTCAGAGTAAAAATGGGTGAGAAGGCAAATGGAAAGACTTTCGTTGTGGAGATAAGTAGTTTCGCTCTAATTCCTTACTCATGTTTGTTGCATTGGGAGAAAATAAGTTCTGTTCCTGTGCTGGTGAAAGTTATCATTGTGGCAACTCCACTATTGTTCGTTTGTTCATTCAATTTTTGCCTCAATAYTTAGGAAGTAGCAYTTGGTCAATGCATTTTATATTTTTATGTTTTTAAGGAGTTCAAAAGAAAGCTGCTTATTTTATAATWGCTGTAAGGAGAGTTGGATACACAGCTCCCTGAACTATTTGTTGGTCTAATAGGTGAACGCAGTAAGAAAAACAACATAAGAACATAGGTGGACAAATAAAAACAGAATGTGCAAAAAGTGTAGTACTCTGTGTCAACTAATAACACCAAGGCTGTGCGTTCWATCCCCACAGAGGCCACKCATTTAAGAGTTGAACTTGATGACTCTTGTGGGTCACTTTCAAYTCAGGATATTATGCAATCTGTGACATGTGATTATATCTGCAAAAGAAACATGCTACACTGTATGTTCATTACAGTATCTCAAGACTCTTCTGGGAATACAGTGGTTTCTTTTTCATCTGGCCTGTAGAATCAAGATTTCTGTTAGGAATACTGAAATTATTCTGCTGTTTTATGAAAAAAATGTCTGGAGGACAGTAGTGAAATGCACTTTCCAAACTTATTCAAATGCCATCTGTGTCGTAAGGATGTCTTTTCTGTGAGTTCTCTTAAAGAGAAATGGTAGCAATTTCCTAGATAAAACCTGCATTTACTAATTTATAGAATGGTTATTTTCMAATAAAGGTTTGAAATAACTGAAGAGCCACAAGTCTAAAATATTTTTTACATATTAATTGAAACCCAAAGCCTTAGCATTTAGGGACTTGATCCACAAATACCATGAATGTAAGCTTTATAATTGAAACTCTTGCAGGAAATTACTGTTTGCTTACAGTAAAAAGTACTGTGTTAAATGCAATCAGTGTCAGAGGAACAGTTCTTCTCTCTGTTCCTATCAGAGTTACAAATGGTATTTACAAGTCACATTGAAAGTACCTTGATATTTTTGTTGTGGGGTTTTTTTTCTCTGTCTTCTCTTTTCCTGCTATTTCTTTCCATTCTGATTGTTGTTCCTGCCTATGACATTGACACGTCTTTGAAACATAAAGCAGCACAGGGTCCCAGAGCTGAGGCTTTCTCCATCCACATGACTCTCAAGCAGAGATCTGTGAGCGGTTACTCGAAGCAGCCTCACAAACAGCAGTGCCTGGAGGCACGTGTTTAAATGTTTTTATTATCCCAGTGGGCATAAGGCATAGGAATTTTTGAGGCTCAACCTGGAAAAATTTCCAAAGAACTGCAGGTGCTTCTCTGTTAAGGCRTTCCTCTATAAAACATGAATTAGGAGCAGTTTTAAAACTGGTTTGCTTGCCTGAGCAATGCCTAAAATTATGCTAGATCAGAAAGAGTATGTCAGGAAAATGAGCTCACAGTGGGAAGGTAAAGTCTCTTCAGCCATCCATGTAAGTTCCTCTTGCCTGGGTCCYGTGGGATTTGCTGTCCCAAGGGAATAGTTAATTGACTTTCTGGAGTGCAGGGTCTGCACTAGTGTTCCCCTGTGCAGTTTACCCCATAAGCCTCTACACTAAATAGGAGGATAACGGAGGAAGGGTATGCAATGCACCTTTCAGGGGGAAGTGTGGTGGTGGCTCACTGGGACACAGTACTGAGTTTTGGTTGTTTAACTATAAGGTGGTGGGTAGAAGGAAGTGGTAGGAAGGAAACTCCTGGCTTCTGCTRGAAGAGATAAATTATAATCATAAAGAGAAATGGGGCATAATCCAGACTATATGATTATATTTTCACAGTATCCACTGTGCAAGCATATTTAGTGCTTACCTTACAGTGTACAGTCATTTTTAAGCATAGGTTTTTTCCAGTTTTTTTAATCTTTTCAACAGGCCACAAGTTTGAAATGGGATGTTCTTCTTAGGATTAGCATCTGGACAATAATCTTGTTTCTCTGTCTCAATCCATTTTAGAGTTAAATGTGTCTTGTTAAAGTACTAACAGTTACCTATCCTTTAGCTCTACTAAAAAAGCTTTTCTGCTCAAGGATTTGATGGGTGACTTGAGTAGCAGAGAACTGCTGCTGTTCCTGCCCTGGGCATGGAGAAACAACATCTGCCAGCCTTAAGTTTCAGCTTTCAGTTTTTCAGATTCTGGGCTGCCTGGGTGTTCTGGCCTCATATTAAGTGTTGGGGAGCTCTCTTCACGGAGTAGGTAGACAAAACAAATCCTTTCCCAGATGGAGACCATGGAAAATGGGTGCAAGTTTTCAGGCCCAAATGCATAAACAACAGTGGACTGAAGGGAGAAACGAGAAGGATGRTTCTTCATAACCTGAAGCTGTAATTGGTCAATTAAACCCCAGTGTGCAAATGGACCAAAACTTTTAAAAAGTGTGAAACCTCGTGGCCAGCCGTCAATTTTGTGACCATTTTGTGTCCATCTTGGGTGTAGCCCTGCCAGGCTCTTGTGCTGCCCAAGGTGAATCCTTAAAGGCCTTTTAATAAATACCTGCTTTATTCTCTTAGCTCCGTTTAGTTCCAGGTCAGCCTTCCCAAGGCATCACCAGGAATACTTTCCAAATGTGATGCTACTTCCAAGTAGGAGGAGAATAGCAAGGAGGCATTCATCCTACAGAGCAAATTAAAGGGAGARAAAATAAGACTAACATATCTTCTCTGCTCCTCTGACTAAAATAAAGGCACAGTTCTTCCTTACGTGTCTAAGTTGTATTCTTACAGCATCATCAGAGGAAACACACAGGGTTCAAAAGAACTGAGAGAATCAAACAGCTGTGTTAGCAAAAAAAAAAAAAAAAAAAAAAAAAGGAAGATAATGAAATGTGTTTTCCTTCTCAGAATCAAATTACCACTATGTTTATTAAAGCATCTGAGGCCCATCCATATTTAAACGTTTTCAGACTGTACCTGACTCTCGCAGTACACAGCCACTGGATACCTAAACTCCATCTGTGGGCCTTGCCTTCCAATGACCCAGTGTTAAAACAAATAGTTTGAAGAGGAAGATTAAGCAAACATTTGCCAGCCTATCTCTGACAGTGGTATTAGTATCTTCATGTCTTGACTGTCATTTGAAGGAGATGAAAATTTCATCATSTCTACTCTGCTTTAAAAAGGGCATCAAAATACACATTTCTACACTCAAAATACACCATGTTTTGCTACCTCAGAAAAATGGAAAGTCACATGCGTTTGAAGTATGTAGGAATGGACCCTCCAGATTATTGTTTAGGGCCCCTAATGGCTGTCATTAGCAATAGTAATTATAAAATTAACCAGCTAAAAAAAAAAAACTTAAAAAAATATGAGAAAAAACTTACTAATTGTGAGACATTTTAAGATGTTGAAGGGTTTTGTGGGATGTGGCAGAAACTACATAACTTGGAGCATTTAAAATTTTCCAAACCAAGGCATTCAGACACAGGCATAAAATACAAAGCATTTTTGTATTGTTGGGGTTTAAYTGCTTATCTGCTCTCTATTTCTAAAGATCTCCTTTTGAGAAAAAAGAAATTAAATACAATTATATACCCAAAATATCTCTCTTGTTTTCTCTTTCAGCACAAATTGAAGTGATACCATGCAAAATTTGTGGTGATAAATCCTCTGGAATACACTATGGAGTCATCACATGTGAAGGCTGCAAGGTATGAGATTTTAATACAGCATAGTCATCATCATTTGCATTAGCCTCAGGCACCTGTGTACAATGATACACTCTTACAGGCTTTCAAACAAGTGGTGCCAAAGGCTGTAAGGGCTACTGCTGATAAAGATGYATTTCATGCCTAATTTTCCTAGTTGCTTTCCATTTTATCAAACAGTCTTTAGAGCTACCTCCTTGTTTGAAACATGAATTAATTACATTTGATGCAGTGTAAGTGCTGACATCAACAGAGGCTGGCARCTGTAAATCACACATGTCCTACCTTAAATCAGCCTTTAAAAAGGTRGATTTCTTATCTTGTTTCCTATACAACCTACGTAGCATTACAGTCGGCACGTTACTTCTGGTCAGTCTTTTTGAAGAGCTTTCAGGTGTGAGTTTGGTCCTTTTTTTATCTCCTTTTCCACAATCTGCAGACCAAATTATAATCTCCAAAAGAAAGAATGCCTCACATTATGAGTAGTGTAAAAGGATCCTTTGTCTTCTTCCTCACAGGCTTTCATGCTGGGGCAATTGCTGGGAATTGGAGGTTAAAAAAAAAAGGCAGAGGTGGGAGATGCATAGACTTGCTGCTTAGACATATCAACATATTATCTCAGGAATTAGTTCAAATAACACAAATCGGACCCAAGCAAAGAGAAGAAAGGCTTCAATTTCCAATTTTAAAAATTGTCTGTGATTTTATTATCTAAGGAATTATGCTATTATTCGGGACAAACCAGAATTTCATACTACATGTTGGTATTTCAGTTTTAATTGTAAGTGGGAAATTGCAGAGATGGAGAGGCAGCATCTCTGATTTCTTGTACATAGAAACTCACAAATTGGGACATTTGAAAATGGGTGCCTATTTGCAGAGTGAAATCAGTGCCTAATGCTTTGCAATGCATTAGAACAGCTGAAAAATCCGAAAATACGGGTGCACCCATTTGYAAAAGAAATACTTTAATACCAGTGAACTGAGAACCAATATACTGGTAAAGATTGGGGATTTTTTTCAGGAACATTAACGATTGTAAGCAGAACAATTTGCAGTGTGTCTTTGTCTTACTGCGGCACTGGGCTAGAAATAAGCATCTTCTTATGATGATCACATGAAACAGGATTAAACTAATTGATCTGATACCTCAAAATTGGCACAAAAGCTATGGAAGAAAATTACTTTAAGCAGGAAAAGGGCATCTTCTCTCAGCACTCAGAGYCCACAGACTGTCTAGGGGTATAGTCTCCCATAGAAGTAATTAGGGTTAATGCTGGCCTTTGTGTGTGCCTCAAGAGGAGATGATACCACTGTGCTCTGTGAGTAGACTGCTTATTGAGATAAAGAGATTCTCTTCCACTTATAACTGTTTTAACCCTGCTGGGTTTGTGCCAGTTTTGCTGTATCAGATCAATTAGTCTAATCTTGTTTTGTGAGCCTGTGTGMAAAAAAGGTGTCGGTTTTTCACATCAGTTCCACTGGGAGGCATCTCAGTCTGTCAGAGCTCCCTGTTAAGGTAAGCACTATTTTTGGCAGTGCAGCTCTGCTATCCATTTAAGTGCCCAGCATTTAAATAGCTGTTCACCCAGCCTGCTTAATGGTAATTTCTGGCTCTTTTTGTCTCAGTTTGTTGGAAACCTGAAATGGCTAAGAATGGAGGCCATRTGTGGAAGAAAGAGGATAGAATCACTCCACAAGCATGCCCACATTTTGAGCCAGGCAGCCACAGCATTTCAGGGTACAGCATCCAAGAATTACARTGCCAGTGGCAGTTAAGGAACAGAAAATCTTTTAACTCAGTGTCCCTACATTAGCTATGCTGCTGCAAATCCATATTCTAAGTGCTTGAGGGTCCTCTGAAATACACTGTAGGTTTGTATGCATGCCTGCCTTACACTGAATGTGCATATGCAGTGGACCTGCTGGACCCACTGAGTAAGTTTGCAGCTCTGGCACTGTTCTTACAGAAAGAGTGAAACCTGAAGATGAGTTTGCATCACATTTATCTCTGTGGCTGCTTCTTCCCTAAGGAGCCTTTYGTCATTTCTTGTGCCTACCCCCAAAGCAAAGTACTTCCTACCACTGTTTTGTCATGAATGAGAATGCAGTTCATTCAGAGATGTCTTTTCTCAGACTGTCTGTGGGTGGTGGGTGAAGTGATTTGTTCAAGGTGCAGAAAGACTTGTTGTCCATGTTRGAAGTACTGGGAAATCTGTCTTTAACTCTTTAGCTCCTCAGTAATGAAATACATCTTCCTTCACACAAAATGGAATTATTCTGATGTTGAATAATGTAGCGACATCTATATAAAGATACCATAAAAATAAAATTAAAGTATTAGCCCTGCATTATAAGACAACATTTAGATATTATGCAAAAGAATGAGAACATAAAATTCTCCTCAGAAAAATTAATTACCTGCTGTAAATTAACTTTCTTATGTAACCCTTGATATGGTCCTTTTTTCCTAAGGAGGGCAAAGATGAAACAAATTCCTCTGAGATGAGATCCACCTTAAAGGGAACAAAAAGTTCTGCAGGAGAAGGCACTGTCAATGCTAAATGGTTGTGTGTGTTTTTTTAATATTACTGAATAAGTTAGTTCTCTGTAATCCATAGAGGCTGCTAAAATCTAAAACTGRAAACAGAAAACACTTCACAAGTTAAAACCAAGATTGGCTATAAAGTTTAGCAAGGACACCTGCAATTAGCATCCATTTAGTCTTAAATTAAAGGCACCTCTACCGTATCAGGGAAGTTTTGGTCAGCTAAGAKCAGTTAAGTTTCTACCAGAATTTTTCTGACAGTTCCCCCGAAAGACATCTATTTTCTGAAAAATGTGAATCATACACTTTAATTTATATTTTAGGTACACTGTAATGACTGATAGAAAAAGCTCCAGACAGTTCAAGTGGGTCTCTATGCTTGACTTCAAGAACTAGCACTGCCAGTGTCCTTGGTGAAGCACCATGCCTGTCACTGTTACTGACACCCCACACCAYGCTCCTTCAGCTCACCAGGACCTGAGTGAGAATTCATGCATAAGCTGTAGCAAGTGAATTGAGGCCTGCAGCACTGTCACCTTGTGACTTTGTCCACTGCTCAGTATTAACATCCATTAACCCATRCAGAGATGCACTATTTTTTCCTGATAAATGAAGTCAGGTGTTGCTTTCTGGCTTCATTCCAAGGTGTTTGCAAGCCACCCCAGAAAGGCACAAGCACTTTGGTGTCACTTCTGGTGACTGATGTAACTGCAGTAATAATATTTCTGCTGTTTTACTACTCACAGCCTCCTGCAGTGGCCAGGCTATCTTTCAGCTTTCCCACCACTGTATGCAGCTGCTTGCATTTTAAGTTGCCAGACTGGTTGGGAAACGTCCCTATTTCACTTTTTTCTCTCTGGACTTGCAGATACTCCTGACCTTTTTATTTATTTGTTTGTTTGTTTATTTGTTTAGATCTATTTATTTTTGTTTCTCTTCACCCCCTGGTTTCACTCCTCTTGTCACCTCAGCTGCTTCCTGTCTACTGTAACAGTACCTTTTGGTGATGCTCTTGGCACCACCTCATAGCAACTGGAAGCTCATAAGGACTTAGGTGTATATACTTCCCCTCTAGCCCTCAGATCTCTAGACAAACAGCCTGTGGAAAATGCCATTACATTCTCATGGTAGTATCTGAAGGTGTTGCTTTCTCCTTTGTGTGTTGGCTTTACTTGATACAGTCATTATATCCTAGYGCTTTTGTAAAGACTGAATTTTAATTACTTCACTCCTGAATCATATGTCTCTCCAGATCAGATCAACATTTGCCAAGTTAAAGTGAACAGCAGACTTCAGCTTCTMGTGCTGTGTGCACCCAGTAACAATTACCAGTCTCTTCATTAAAGGGAGAAATGTCAAAACAAGTACTTTGAATTCATCTCTTACAAATGCTGACAAATTTTTCCTCTATTAGGAGCAAGTATTAGATGATACAGATGCATTCTGCCTACAGATTATAGAAATGCATTCTGTGACATTATTTAGGTTTTAACAAATGTTCTTTACAGAATACACGGTTCTCCTTATTATAATTAAATGTTCTCTAATGCAGTGCCACCACATCTGCAGAGCCACAGCATAAGTAGCAGTCCATTAAATAAGGATTTACTGTCGTTTGCATGCTTCTGTGTGTGTGTGTGTGTCTGCATGTGTGCACATGCACATAAATATGCTTGTGGTAATACTTGGTGTTCCCTACTCTCTTGCCCCAAGGGATTCTTTCGGAGGAGTCAGCAGAACAATGCATCCTACTCCTGTCCAAGACAGAGGAACTGTTTAATTGATAGAACCAACAGAAATCGCTGCCAACACTGCCGACTGCAGAAATGTCTTGCCCTGGGAATGTCTCGAGATGGTAAGGAGTCAAACTTGTGCTTCACATCTAAGCCCTTTGAAACTTTTCTTCACTGCTGACTTACTTAAACTCCCTGTAGATTTCTGCAGGAAGAGGGAGGAGAAGATCCGTGCTTTGTAATGCGTGCACTGTGAGACGATCTTTGCCATCCGGTTAACAAAGAAGGCTATTTTCATGGAGAGGGGTGGAGAAAAGCACAAAATGGAGAGCAGTATTAGTTTAGAACAGAGTCAGAAGTGAGATACGTTATTCTGTTCAAAAGCACAGAGCACAAACAGGTCACCTCTGGAGAGGTGGGTTTATATTAAGCATTACATTAAACATCAGCATTTATCTTAACATGTAATATCGATGTGTGAAAGCATCCATTTCCCTGAGATCACTAAAGGTCTGGTAGTAAGGAGGCACCACCCTACACAAATGTACACCTCTTTAGCACTGAGGGTTTCTGTTTGTTTTATTCAGAGCGCCTGACCAAATATTTTGCATTGTAGAAAACACCATTTCTTTTACTTGGACATTGCCTCCTGTCCCCATCTGGGTCTGTAGAAGAACATGTCCTAATTTAGCACYGAAAATGGATCGTATGCCAGAGGAAAGCCCCACAGTCTATGCCATCTCAGGATCCTGTGGTCCTTGTAGAGCTCTGGTCCACGTTCCAAACTGTGATGTGATCAACAAAGATCAGCAGGCTGAGCATGTATCACACCAAAACTGCAGACAGTGGTTGCCCACAGGTAACCTGGGCACCACTCCTCGTGCAGGGGGTTTCCAGCTCAAAAATATGTTTTATGTAGTGAGAAAGTATTAGAAGAAAATGTTCTAATTTTTAAAAGCAGTTTATATTAATTTCATTTTCCTGAAAGTAGTTTTCTCTCTTTAAAGGTTTACACAAAATGTGKATTTTGAAATTGAGTTACTGATGGAGGAGTTACTGAAAGAGCTATTTATTTAGACAGTCCGCAGGCTATTAACTTGTTTTAAATTTGGACCATAATGTGTCTTCTTCTGCCTCAGTGTGTCTTTGTCTCACAGAAATTACTTGTTTACCAGTCTCATCAATCTGGACTTTTAATCCATGAATTATTTTTGGTCCTAGCATCCAGTTTACTTAACACCTTAGCTCCTAATCCTCCACAGTGRTTAAAGAACTAACATTTTAGTAGTTTAACAGCACATGGTTTCCTCCTGAAAGTCATATCTTCCAATGATTTAAGGTATCACAGGGGCATTCTAATGTGACTGACAGTACCTTCCCAACCAGTAATTCAGAGACCACTGCAGAGARACGAAACAAGTGATTCTTCCAACAGCATCACTTTGTTCTCTCATCGTTTATGTAAGGGTCTCTATGATTGTTTAGGATTAAGAATATTAAGAGCTCTTGCAAATTTAAAATTGGCTATGTGAATTTTTTGACAGAAAACTTTAATTTGATTTTTACCTCTCAGCCATGTAATAAATTCATTTTTTATCATGCAGAGGCAGGATGCTAATTGACAGCAGCTGGAGAATCCAATTAATGAAYATATAATGAGGATAAATAGTGGATTTTTGGTTTTTATTACTGAGGCCCTAAATTTGAAGAAAATACGCCGTTGCATTATTCAAAATCATTTAAAATACAGTCATTGTATAGTGTCCATAAGGGTATGCAGCATACTGTGCACTGATTCCAGGGGCAGGCTGAGCTTGCATGAGGTAACTTGTAGCCTGAATGTAGGGCTGCAACTAAACTGAGGTTTGCTAGAAGAAAAGAAACTCTCTTGGTATAAAAAAAAAAAAAAAAAAAAAACTCTCTTGGTATAAAAAAAAAAAAAAAAAAGGTAAAAATGTATCAGAGCAGCTGTCACCTTGTTCTGGCGTTGTATTTTCATATTATGCTCTACTTTTTCTGTTCTTTTTCCTGATAGAAGAATTTCACATTTATCCACATATATATAGGTTCAAACTCTTCTCAAGGGCTAAATGAGAGTCCCGTGCTAATAAATATGATTCTGAATTGATCCAAATTTGAGATGGACTGGAAATACACAGTATAGAAAATGCACCTCATAATACGTAGAAGTCTGTGTTTCTGGAGCCTTACCTGTTCTGATGAATTCTGCTGAATGCATCTCTCAATGTTTTAGAGCACAATCAACAACTGCTTCTGCTCTAAGATCTCAAGATCTGGCCCAGCAGAAGACCAGGATTTATACAGAGATGGGGGTGGAGAGTGCTAATCAGCTGTGATCCACTGTGTATGCAGGCTGTGAATTACTCCTCCTAGTTCCACAGCAATCAGCCTGTCACCTTTGAAAATTTCAGTCTGGGTGTAATGAACCCTGTTTCTGGGGGAAATGGTTTTCCCTCTTATATTTTCCTCACTTTCTCATCAGAAGGAGTGCAGAGATTATTTTTGTGCGTGGAGATTATTAAAATGGAGATTGCATAAATCCCTAAAACTTTACTCAGTGGAAAAGATGACATTCACTTGTGCTGTTTACCTTCAAATCTGTTATTTTACTCTAGGTTCTAACCTATAAGATTATTTCTTTAAGTAGGAAGATAACACCCCATTTAAAGGATGTGATAATAAGGCTTTAGGGCTTGTTTTCACCCAGAATACTAATCTTGTTAGTGTACTGTGTAAAGGTTTGTGGAAAGTTAGTAAATGGATATGAACTTACAGACTGTGCATTTCGTAGAGCTCTGGGTTGTTGTTCAGTGAACACAGAGATATAAAAGGATGCATGGTCTTTTTAACATTCAGAGTGGGAAGTGAATTGCTTGACTGAGGCCCTCCTGTCAAATAGGAGTTGCTGTTACCTGGTAAATTCAAGTACTCAGGATCTTTTCCTTTATGAGATGTATGTAATGTAAAGCTTTGCGTCCTTTCTCATTCCCACAGAAAAAGATGTTTCCACAGCAGAATTAACCCCAAAAGTTAATATCAAAAGAGCGGTGGGGTTGGGGGAATTGAGAAACATTTAAATCCGACAACGGTTGGACAACTGTGCTTTGTTTTCCAGCTGTGAAATTTGGAAGAATGTCCAAGAAGCAGAGGGATAGCCTGTACGCTGAAGTGCAGAAGCACCAGCAGCGCCTGCAGGAGCAGCGGCAGCAGCAGAGTGGTGAGGCAGAAGCCCTCGCCAGGGTTTACAGCAGCAGCATCAGCAATGGCYTGAACAATCTGAACAACGAAACTGGCAGCACCTACTCCAACGGGCACGTCATTGATCTGCCCAAGTCCGAGGGCTATTACAACATTGATTCTGCCCAGCCCTCCCCAGACCAGTCGGGATTAGACATGACTGGAATCAAGCAGATAAAGCAGGAACCTATCTATGACCTCACCTCTGTACCAAACTTGTTTACCTATAGCTCTTTCAACAATGGGCAATTAGCTCCAGGGATATCCATGAGTGAAATMGGTAAGAAAAATTCTTATTCCTGTAGTGCAATGTGTATGTATAAGCTAAGCTCCAGTACTGCCTTCATTAAAATGTCATACAGGCATTCCATACACAATAGTACATGTTCACATGTGTGTGCACACACATACAGGAAATAAAGGAGAGAAAATCAGTCTGGAACTAATTGACGTAATATTAAGGCAGCTCTGTTTTTACTAAAAATTATGCAGTTCTTAAACCCTGTTTATTAAATAGGAGCATCAAAGCAGGTGATGAATCAATCATAACCAAGTGATAATTAGGAAGGGGCTTGTTTCAAATGAACTCATTACTGGCAGGGTTAAATGATCTCTTCAGCCAACCATCTGTATTCTTGTCAACACCCAGAATCCCCATAGCAGCTAATTCTAATAGGGTACTTAGTGTGAARAAGTACCAGTTCATACTTTGGCTGCACAGGTGTCAATGCCAGAGCAAGCTCACCAAATTTTGAAAGTGCACAAACTCTGAATGTATTTCTGTAGATATCCCTGCTTCTCTGCCTGAAGGCCTTGAAGAGCCTTGCTTGCTTTCATCTTTGACAAGTGACAGAGACCTTTCTGTGAGCTGAGACTGATAGAAATGCAATGATTAATGGTGATTTTGCTCTAAGGATGATTTCTGTTCATCTCATACTTCTAGTTGTGTTTCACCAAAGCCACTGGAARTACTACTTCTATTGCAAAGAAATAACATGAACAAAGATTGGCATCCTAATTTAGGTACCTGAAGGCATGAAATATGCTGAATCAGTTGTGGCTGAGAACTTAATCAAAGGGTAACACTTTGTTAATAGAATTTTAAAAAAAAAGAGGGAAAAAAGTCATCTTTGAGAGCACTCCTAACAAATKAGTTAATTTCAAATAATGAAAAAAACCTCTGTAGTTCTGGCCTAACTTTATTGTCTCATGTACATGGATGTACACTGAGATCTGTAAATCTGTGTGTGTGCTCAGAGATGTGGTCTCCACTCAATATAGATTGCAGTAGTGGGATATGTAGTAGTTACTGTCTGGTAAAAAAATGAAGTTGTGGCTAAAATGAATATCACGTTTTCTGCCCATGCATGCTCAGGTGAAGGGGGGCTCTGTAACACATTGTGTGCTTTAGTTGCAAATTGTCTGGGAGAAAGTTAAACTTTTCTGGCACTCTGTTTATTAAGACATGTTTTTATTATCACATTTGGCCTCRGCCACTGTCCAGTAAAACTGTACACCACAGTGTAGGATTAGAGATGAACATTTGCTCCAGCTTCCCTCTCAGCTCTCATGGCCATATGAATATTACTCACATGTGGCTTGTGCATACCTCAGTCCTGCAACAGTGGGTCACACTACTGCAAACCACCTGAGTGGCAATTTAAACAGTCCTGAAGAGGTGTTTCCCTCTCAAGAACCCAGTACCAAATGGAAGTGTTTCCTGAGAGACTCAGAGGAGATCCAGAAATGCAGGAGTTCTGATAGTCCATAAATTTGGGTTTGTGCTCAGTTACAGAAATGAGTCCAGGCACAGAATATGGCCATGGGACTACAGCATTAGTGGCCAGAGAATCTCTCCAAAGTCAATGGGACCTTTTGACTTCAGAGAATCAAAGCTTTTATCTTTTTAACTTTGATCAATTTAAGTTATATCTCATGCAGGTTCACATAGAAATAATGCATAATTTGAAGTTTTTCACCCATTTTTTCCTTTCCTAGTTCTAAACCATCCAGCCATAAATCCACCCCGCGTTTCCAAGTTTTTCATCCTCTTCTGAAGCACACAAAGTGAGAGAAAACCCAGAGCAGAGGGAGTGCTACATAGCAAATGGCCTGTCTCTGAGATGACAGCAGAATTCAGAGGCTCAGGGATTTACCTCTCTTCACTTCAAAATGGAGAGTAGGGCTCCTAAATTACTATGATTTTACACAAGTACTGCCCTCTGTCATTAGTGGCACCTCCAGCAGAGGGGTAAGGATGACTGTGAGAGATAATGTAGTAGAAAAAAACAGCTGACACAACTGGAAGAGATGCACCATAAAATATTTGGATTAGTGCACAGGCAAATGGTATTTTCAGTGCTTAAAAAGAAGTAGAAAATGCCTCTTAATGCTGCAGCGGATTGTTGGACCATCTGTAGAGCTGCAGTCTTGCATCCTGGGATGTACTGATTTCATATTATAGTGTGCTTAAATTTCACTGCAGAATTGCATCTCACTCCAGTGGTGTTTAGAAATAAACTTATTTTAAACAGACATAACTACTTTTGACTGCTAGATGAAATCATACAGAATATATAGGAGTAGAAAAGTTGTACTGCATTGATCCTTGTGGCTGATAGCAACTTCTTTATACCAACATGTCTAGTGATCTAGTGAAAAGCTAAGTATCCCAGATCATGATAATTCTTTTCTGCACTGATTATTTTTTACCKGATAGAAATTTCCAGTCTTAGCTTTCTTCTGGCCCTTGCATTCTTCAAATAAATATATGTATAGAAGCACAACCTCATCTGCCACTTGCCTGATCTTGAGTGCAGCCATCTTATTATTTTTTCCTCATGAATGAATGTGTGGGAACTTCTTTCATCCTTGAGTTCCTAGAAATTGCTGTAAGCTCTCCAAGGAGCAGACTTCTTCACAAGCACTCAGAACAAAAGTAGTCYGTGCAGTTTCTGCATTACATGTCAACCAAAATCTAACTCACTCCTTTGGTGTTAATGCTTTGCTTATTTCAAACTCACTTCTCTCCTGAGTAGGGCATTTTTTATTAAGATGCAGTTGACTGTACATTTCCAAGTTTGAATCTCATTTTCTCTTCCTTATTTTTCTAACCTTTTCAATCCTGTCACAATATGTCTCAGTCTTCATTGATGCTTTGTGACTTTTTTCAGTTTAGAGTTGTCTCAACTTAATTAGCGTACTATGAACCTTCTCTTTGAGATTATTATGAAAATGTTAAATGCTTGTAAAACAAGTCCTAATAATGGKCCCTGCTGCACCTGACTAAAATACTTGCTGCACTTGCATATATTACTTTAGCATTTACATTTGGCTTGTTATCCAACAGTAAGTTCTCTGTAAAATTCAAGTAACAAGTTTTCTTTCCCTGTCAGTTTGATTCCGTTATAAAAATGTTTTCTAAGATACTCTGTGACATAATTTACACATCATTTACATGCTCTTCTTCACATGTTAATTTTCTAGTTCCACCAAGAAGTAATCTAAATGGTTAGAGCTACTTTCATCTTTAGCAGTTCTATGCTTTAATCTGAATGTGAAAGTGTTCTTTTTCTCAAACATACATTCATCTACAGAAGACTTTGTAGTGGAAATGGAAATTGTTAAACTTAACCGTTTTAAAATGCAGAATTTTTTACACAGCAACTGTTTTGACACATAGTATTAGAATGGAACGGCGAGGAAAATATAGCTTATCTTGTATTGCATGCTTACTGGTATCTACATACTCTGCTAGCAAATAGGTGTAGGAGAAAGACAGAGTAAAGTTGTATAGGGCTCTCTCACATTTCTTAGTATTACTATATTTTTTCAGATAAGTTAAGTAGACCAAGATACAACAGCACATTACCTCATCCCTATGAGAAGCAGGATAGGCAATGCCTCTTATGGAAGAGAGGGTTAAGTATAACAAAAAAGCATTTTCAGATACTGTCACAAATTTCTCATGTAACTGTCAGAGCTTATGATGGAGAGAGTTTAAAATCAGGTAGTTCCCCATTAGGCACAGCCCTCATCAATATTCCACTTCCTGTTACAAAAAAAAACCTCAAAGCATGAAGAAATCACTCCAAAGCTCATAAATATGCATACAGGAGCAGAACCTCAATTTGGCATCAAGTGCATTTCCAGTCCAGATCCCTTTTCTTTAAAGGGATGCATTTTTGTCCCTAAGTCAAAGCATCTTCTTGGATACTTGATATGGATTTGGGTGGGCAGAACACAAAATAGGTGWGTTGTAGTGACCAGATGAGTTTAGGCAGGCTCTGTCACTGCCTGTCCTGCTGTCCATGGGTGGCATGATTCAGGTGGGTTCCATCAGCCAGTGATGCTGCCAGCGTGGGAGACACCCATATCCTGAGGGTATCCTCATGCTGCAGAATGATCCTGTTTCTCCATGACCTCTGTGCCATCTACACATCTGGGAAGGCAGAAACAATGCAGTGGGAGCTCAAACCATAGGGTCAAATCTGCTTGCCATGTCAAAAGCAAGAATTTGGTCATTTGYACAATGGCTTTCTCCTCACACAGCAAATCACAGAGGTCAGCTGGTAGGTTGGAAATTCTGAAGYGAAAAGAAACCTCCAGTTCCTGATCTCAGTGCTTGCTCCTGAGTATGGTTTTAAATTAGGAGGCATTAAAGGTTTATTTTTAGACTTGGTGAAATTAAAAGACTATCTTGTGTAAATATACATGCATAATATTATCTGCCACTGAGCTGAACATTGCATTTTCCTCACTAAATATGTGACTGCAATCTTGGTCTGTAAAAGTTAATAGAAAGGCTTCCCTGCCTTAACTGCAGTTGAGATTTCCAGCCTATGATTTCTTAAGGGCAAGATAAAATTATTAGCCAGCACTGTTGTGGAGAAAACAGATCAGTTAAGCATTCACTGCAAGTCAAATTGAAGGGTGGTCTGCAGCTGTGTATAGTGGGTAGTCAGTAAGACATGTCTAGAGTGTGCATGAGATAATATAGCCCAGCCTCTATAATTACAGATGAAAGTGTTTACATATATTTACATGACATTTCTTCAACATCAGGCCCATATGAAGGTACCCAATGGCTTGGAGAGTTTACATTTCTACCAGAATTAAATTAAGGTTGGTGAGCTTAGCTTTGATCTTCCCTTTCCCCAGTCCTTCTAAGTCTGTCCTGCTATGTATGTCTTAGGGTGGGCAGTAACTCCCTAGGATAGATGCCTAATGTGGATTGGAGGAGGCATCACCTGCMTTACATTGTCAGGCACAGCTCTTTTGACCTGGACACATAGACTGAAAAATGATAGTAAGGGAAAATCTTAATTTTTTTAAACTTACTCAGGCTAGGTATGTAAAAGAAAAGTCCTTTTGGAGGCCACAAATTACATTCTGTGCATTTTTAATTTGGTCATACTTTAGCTGGGTTCATACATTCATCTCAGGACCGCAAGTAAACAACTTCTGCAAAGTTACTTAATTTCCATTGCTGTAATATTGTACAAGCAGGAGTTATTTCACTCTCTCTCCTTGAAGGGAGATCTTCACCTGTAAACATTCTGAAGTCCTCTGCTGAAGATCTATTGGAAAGGCAGTCACATACCTTTCTCCTTTCAGCAGAAATCTCATTAACTTTAGAAGAATTTAGTTTATTCCTCTATGTCTGTACTCTTCACAGATGTCCACAAGACTTAATTTTGGATATGCAATATATAAATAAATATCAGCATCAGATTAAAAAGTCCACGGTGCTTTGGTTTTGAAAGCACTTATCCACATGTTAAGCACTTCTCTTTGCAAAAGCACTTCTCCAATGTGATAAGCATTTCTCATTCCTTAACACCCTCCTCTTTATCTCCAGGGTTTGTTTCCTGTGCCAGATCAAGTGTTAACAGGCAGTTTACTGAACATGGTCAATTAGATACTACTTAAAGGGACGCTTCAAACCAGCTTCAAAATGAAGTGAGCTCACTAATTAAAGCCCATACCTAAGGTGACAATAGCATCTGTGTTTATGTTCCCTTTACAAAGCCACCGCAGTGAAACAAAYGATGTTTTTGCAGTCCTGTGTAATGGTCTTCCACTACTTTTTCTAGGCCATGGTTTAATATTGCCTCTAGCAACATGACAGTCCAAATYGTACAGGGCTGCTGTTACACCCTGGCAGCTGTCTTTAAGAGAAGCAATGGTGCCATCTAGTGAGCATTTAAAATATGCAACATGTGCCTTTTGCACATGTCAGGGCACTGTATCTTACCACCATTGCCTATTTGAGGATGACAATGAGAATACRTTCTTATTTCAATTCTGTTCTCATTTCAGTTCATGTGACAACACTTCAGCTTACCAATTAGCTAAAAATATGCATGGAATGGTATTAAAAACATATCTATAGTAGCCTACATTGTTAAAGCATCATCATATAGTTCTTTAAAGAAATCAGATTACTAATCCTGTAAAGTATATAAAATTATTCCTTTTCTCCAAAGAGGAGAATGTTTTCTTCCATGACCAAACTTGGCAAAAWWTGTTAATTCTACTGAGAGTCCAAGAAAAGCAGTTACAAATCAACCATTTGTAGCAGTCAAAATATGTAAAATACCATATCATGTATCCCATATATTACCATATATCATGGCAATCTTTTCAGGAATAACATTGTGCTGTGAATATTGTCAGATCAGAAATCACACAGAAAGATAGATCAATCTAAATCCAATGGTGTGGTAAGTACTGAGGCATGCTGTTGCTGCCAGTTGTAAGAATAGACTTTTGGCTGTCATATGCTTTGGAGCAGCAATGTCAATAGCAGAAGAAATGGCTTTCTGCAAGTAATGCTCAAAAAAAAAAAAAAAAAAAAAAAAAAAAAAAAAAGACTGTAGCAGGTGCCAGAGCACAGAGAGCCTGGGATGTGTGAAAGAAGTATGTTGTCTTCCAGGCTTGTGGCTCACACACAGCCCACAAAGAGGCAAACTGCAGATGAGAATAGAGAGGTCAAGGCAGTGATGCTGTAGGAATCACTGTAGTATATGGAAGTGGCATACTGTCTGCCAAAATTAAATTGCTGTGGTTTGAATCAGTGGTTACTTGTTGCTTTCGTCCTGCATAACCCCTTCATGGGTGAGTGTAAACTTTGCCACTGATGCTTTTGTCTGGTTTTCCTGGGCAGTCAGCTCCAACAATTACAAGGTAATTGCACTTAGTGAGAGCTTAACCTGGGGTCCCTGTTATATTTCTTTGTCRTCCTGGATGGTACTGGTTGATCATTCCTTAATCCTAAGGCACAAGAAAGGCATCAGAAGTTTGGGGTTATAATTTTTTTTCCTTTCCCAGTACACATGCAGCATCCTAAGTTTGTCTTTCCAAGGYTACAGTCCAGTTTCTCACACTGTGTGCCTTCTGTCATCTAGCTTTCATCACTCACTTCATGTGTTTCACTACTTTCCACTTTATTCCTGAGAATAAGGTAATTCTGCTTGTTTTGCATTTTGTGGTGCTGTTTCCAGCTTTTTAGGTAATGATGTCTTTCATCAGTCCATTCAGCTTTTGATATTTTATTTCACAGAACAGCAACAATTCCTTTATACAGGACTGAGAAGATACCAGAAAGAATTTGAGTAAAATGCATAAGAAAGGAACATAGGTGTGCACAGTGGAAAAATTCCATGTGATAGGACATAGGGCTCAGAGACAAATTCTGAAACTGAATATCAGATCACAGATTTTAAAGTGCAGTAATCTTTGAGAAATGAAAGTCACCTGTAAATAAGAATACTTAATACAAGGTATTAAGAAATGGAGCCCTGCCTTGTGTTCCTTTTTGGCTGCATGGGTGGCTTTTCTTCTGATCAGTGAAGATTCTGCCATTGTTTATGATAAATAAGTTACTCCACTTTCTGACACTATACACTAACATCATGAGTTTCATCCAACTCATTTCCCACACTACAGGAAAATATAACCATTGTAGAATGTTTCATTATTACTTTTTAACATGTTTCTATAGATAGATTGCTTAAAATCTTTAGAGGAAGCTAATTTGAAGACTGACAGTGGCACAAGTGCTAAAAGACATGTTAACCTCTCCCAGCTTTTTGCTGGCTGTGACAGGGCAAACCCTCACAAGCATGATTTAAAAYCAGTAATAGTCTAATTATTCTATATATTTTTCTTAGTTTAATAGAAAACAATGTCYACTTCAGGAAAATGTATGCTTAATTGTAAAAATGAAACCACTTTCTTGTTTGAGAATGGTCTCATTTTACTATAAAGGTCTATTTGTGCAACCTATGCTGGAAGAAGCTAAGAAAGAGCTCATCTCAATAAATTTGTGGTAGTTATACAATGCCTTTAGAGCCCATTTGAGGTGTAGTTATTTCCTTGGTTAGTGCTTTTGCTGCCAGTTAAATGATTTCTAATTTTTCCTAAATTGGCTGAGTCTCAGGAGAAGTATTACTAAGTAGAGACCATTTGTAAGAATCCTTAATCCTTTAGGATCTGACAATTTTGGGTCCATCCTCTATGTTCCTTAAGAAAAGGACTTCATTCCAMTTGTATTGTCATTTCTATTAATTTAGTAGGACTTTTTAGGAAGGCAAATGAAGCACTAGTTTATTTTGAAGGAGGGAGAGGAAATAGAGAATTCACACATGTAGTGTTGACTCTTTGTGCACTGTTAGTGACRTTAAGCATTCAGTAACTTAAGGAAAGGTTATTCCTGAACTAAATTTTAGTCTCATATGAGTGTTTTTATGTTTCATACTATCTTTCTAGGCCACATATTGTAGAGTGYTACAAATTAATTAAGCAAATAGAAGTTATGAAACTAGCTTGTGTTTTTAAAGGGAAATACTTTTGCATTATGGCATTGAAAATGCCACAGACAGATGAAAAATGTAATGAGCTTTTTGCAACCACTTTCATGAAAAAATGTTCCTGTTCTTCTGCAAAAACAAAAAAATCAGATTTTTCATCCAAATCATGTAATAAAATTGGGACCTATTATTCATGTTTTACAGCAGCCACAGGGATATTTCTACTTATATTAGCTGCCTGTCTCTAAACTGTCAAAAAATTGAAGAATAATATCAATTCAATTAATTCAGTGATTCAGTTTTCAAAAMATTTTATTTTGTAGTCATAATACCCTTGAATTAGCATACAAAAAGTGTTGATCCAATGCTATCTTGCCAAGTTTTTAGGTCYTAGAACAGAGATTTTATTTAGAATGCCTGGCTGGAGTTATGTATGCTTACAGCAGCCAGCAAAAGCTGTGATGTTACTGCAGCATTAATTCAAAGTGGATCCCTGCAAGAGCTCAASTTAGGATGTAAGCTGAGATAAGCTCTTAGCTACCCAACTGGATCCTAAGGGTAAGTGGCAAATTAAAGATTCATTATTCATTTTAATTGAAGAAGATTATCAGTGTTTTAGGAGGCACACTTCAAAGTTTTTCAGTTCCCTGTGCTAAAGAGGGGAATGCTGAGAAAAACTAGAGTCTCTCCTGAGAAAAAAGAGACAAATGAAAGACCTAAGGAGCCTGTAGGAAACAGATGCTGATGTGGATAATTTCTGCTTAACAGGCCAAATTCACAGCTGGTGAATTTTGTGTGCACTCTGCAGATTACATCCATCCCCACCAGCATTGTGGTTGACCTCAAGTTAGAGTTTTTCCTCACTATTGTAGYTGGAGTTCTCTAAATACTGCAAGGAAGTGCCTGAAAAACCAGCTGATTTATCGGCTGATGGTAGACCCYTGTGGATCTGTGGTATGCTGGGTTTTTTTGTTATGTAGGTTGTAATGCTCAGTTTTCAGTATGTACTTGTATTTAAGCAATTCTTACTCTCCTGATGCAATAAATGTTTGAGCAATTTTAGWCTTTGGAGAGTGCCTTTTGTGAGGTAACTCTTGAAATCTAAAATAAGAAAGTACAGTAGGAGGAAAAGGAAAAGGGGGTGGGGGGAGCACAAGGGATCATTCTGGAAGTGGTGAGCTCTAGTCCCAAGTTTATGTGCTGTTGCACTTCTCTTGCAACATATGCTTTTGGCCTGTTTTGTTGATGAAATAGGGCTTTCACAGTCTCTCTGTCTCTCCAATCCTTCCGCCAGGGCTGTGCAATGATTCTTTAGCTACTCTCCAGCTCAGTGAAGCCACAGTGTCAAGACACCTGAGTTCCTGCAAGTTTTGGAGAAACAACTACTCAGTAGGCAAAGGAGACAGACAACTTTAGGGAAAGGCAGAGGCCACAATCCAGTCCCGTGTTCACCCCTGAAGGCAGTGGCTGATGAGCAGTCAAACTGGGCAGACTGGTCCCTTGTGCACATACATGATGCCTGTTACTCTGGGGATGTAAGGTCAGAGGGGGAGTGGCAATTGATATTTGATACATGTGCAGGGATCCAGGTTTGTTGTACTAACCTTGCTGTATAGCTTACTTCACTGGGAAATCCTCACAGAATCAAGTCTCTTGGTTCTGTCTTCTGTTTTAGGAAGGAAAAATGTAAAAACCATTTCTTTTCCTGAAATGGCATTGATTTCTCATGGTCCTCTTCAGCTTCCTCATGTACAATTTTCAGCTGCTTCTGGACATCTCCTACTATGCATTCGACTTTCATATTTTTTTTAACTGCTGCATTGCAAAGTTAACTTATCTACCCACTGGTCTGGCACCTCTCAAGACCTCACCAGGCCCTGCTACAGGAAGGGCAGCACACCCTGTGCTGCATGGAGTGGGGACCAACCTGACCTCTCAGGTTTCTGCTCTCTAGCCTTGCCAACAAACACCATCTGGATTCCTTGTCCTCTAGGAACAGATGAGTCTCTACAGCTAGGATACTGGGCCATTATAGAAAGCCTGTCAGAAACATGCAGGACAGTAATGAAATGCAAGTGGGCATGATATATTGTGTTTGAGCATTTCTAGTTTTTGAAACCGTTGGTTTACAATTATTGGCGGTTTCCTTGACTGAGTATGTTGTTTCTGGTTTATGTCTCTGGAAGCAAATACTTCTTTCTTGATTTTTTTTTTTTCTTTTTTTAATGAAGCAGAGCATTTGTAGAAAGAGTGTCCAGTTTTCAAGAAAAAATTTCAAGGTACCAATACTAAGAAAACCCCAAATTTAGAATCAAGCTGCCTAATGCAAATGTTTTTACATCCCAGTATATCAGAGTTTGGATATTGGGAACATTATTTTCTGTGGACCATGTTTCCCAGACAGAGTTAATCTGCCAGGATATGCTGTGATTTTCATGTATCAAGTGATCAAGAGAGGAGATTTAGCCCTAATGTAATAAACCCAGTATGTAGGCAAAAGGGGAGGAATAAAGCACCCAGTCTATGTTTGTGTTTACTTACTGTGGCAGATAGGTAAGCTTTACAAATCCTGCAGTTTACAGGCTGGTGATATATTGTCATCCAGGCTCAGGAATTCTTTCCATTTAAATTACTAATTTTCACTCAACAGTTGGAGCAGTTGGTCTTTAGAAAATAAAATGTTGCAGACTTTGATTCTCACACCTATGTGTCCAGAGTCTTCTCTTTTGTTTTCCTTTTCATACAGCAAAGCTGCTGTAACTTATGCAAAGTGGGAGCTGACAATATTTTGAGTAGAAATGCAGTTTCACATTGAAGTCACAAGAACAGAGTTGTCTTCTGTAGTCCTTGGAGACGATCCAAATAGGATTTCTAGTTACCTTATCACTGCATGGAGTTACCCAGTGATAAGGGATCCTTCAAATCTGAAGCCCAAGATTTTTGAAAACAAAATCAACTCAAGATTTGATTTGTGAAGCAAGTGTAGTGGAATCCCCTAGCCTGGAGAAGAGGAGGAACATAGCTATTAGATTATCACCCCTGCAGGGTACCTCTACAGGCTTTAGGCCTCTGCATAAAGGCACTATCTCTCTTCCTGTTGTGTGTAAATGTTCTCTTGCATTCCCCATTGTCTATTTCTTTCTAGTTCTATTAAAAGAACTAACCTGTTGAACTTGGTGGTCAACCTATTTCAGAGCTGCCTGGTCTCACAGAAATTARTGTATTTTGGGTACAGGACTGTACCTGTAATAGGACAGATTCACATCAGGTGTCATTTATATTGTTGCCAGTGGTTTAGGAAACTCCTTGGGATTCTTGTTGTTCATTCTTGTCATTCTCCTTGGGATTTGCCAAGATTTGTACTGACTCCAACTCCATTAGCAAAAAGATGATAAAATCTGAAAACATCGGGGGGGAAAAAAGCTGTGGTCTGTGAAGCCTTTTAAGAGTGACATTCTTTGCTCTGCCTGTGTTGGATCTTCTGTTGCTGGACCATCTGAGAAGCCAAGACAGGTGTACACTTCTTTTACTTTTTGCATCATGCCAGCTCTGCTGCTCAGTTGTAGGCTGTATTTGCATAAAGCTCCTTCCAGGGACTCCAGCAGGAAATGTAAGCAAGCAGTCTCCTCTGCTGAGTGAGCAGTTCCCTTCTCCTCAGAGACCCAGTGTACCCTTCCCGTCACACACTCAGCCTGCGGCACACGAGTTTCAAGTCTGTCTTGCACCTGATTCCTCTTTGGATGTCAGCATTCAGAGCTGCTGCCTGCTGCAATTGCCCCAGGCCTYTGCACRTCTCAATTGGTTTTAATGTCAGCTCAACATAAGCATTAAGTATGTAAGGAAAAGGTGCACGGGGTAAAACACAGGATGCCATCCCTAGGAAGCCCTGGAGAGTTTCTCAGCTCTTCATTCCTCAGGTAAATACATAAATGCTAGGAAAAGGAGGGGAGCTGAGGAGCTTTGCAGTAGTGTAGAACTGCTAATCAAATGTATTTTGAAGTCAGTGAAAATCAAAAGGCCTTGTTTGCAGATTGTTGCCATCAGGTCACTGTACCTGATTAGAAATCTGTCTATSCAGTAATATGAAATTATCTGAGACATTTATCTTCAATATTTTTATTACAAAATGCAACACCTGACCATCAAAGGTTAAGACTTCCAYCTAACCTTCCATAAAGAACAGTGGGTAGATCACTCTATTAATATAGATTCTTAGTTATCTTTAGGCTGGAGTCAATTCTTCCACCAGGAAGCCTAAAGATAGTGTTGACCTATGAAAAGATACCTGCACAAATTCAGTTAAGCAGGTTTTATTTTTCTTATAAAAACATGCAACTTTTTTACCTTCAGTGCCTTTCTGCTGAGTCTCAGTTCATTGGCTGTGGGAGTAGCACAGGCATCTTCAAATAGCACTCCTCTAGCAGTGTTTACAAGGAATATATAATTCCACATTCTTTTTCCAGCTTCCCTTCTTGCTGRTGTTTTTAAGTGCAGTCAATTTTTGGCCAAAGAAGCAGACTTATTTGGAACTCCAGGCTCCAGATCCCTACACCCTATGCAAACTGTTTAGGATCAGARCAAGTGAACAATGGTACACCTAGTTCTTTCTGCTTCCCATGCTCAGGTTTGGCTAATGTGTTGTCACTGTCCTTTTCCCTTTTTTGACAAATATTTTCTGCTCAATGCTGGTTCTGCTGCAGGTGCTTCAGTTCAGTTCTGTGGCTTCAACTTTGTTCCTTTGTTTGGCGTAAGCAAAGTTTTTAGGCTGAAGCAATGAGCTTTCATTGGATGTGTAGGTCCCGAAGTTGCAAAACAGGAAATCAACAGTTTTCTGTAGCATGTTTCATCACARCATTTCAACTCCTAATGCTAATGAATTTGTGTTGGCAGTGTTTGTGAAGATCTTTTTAATCCACTCAAGTGGCTTTAAGGGCAAAGGTCTGCTTTAAAATACTTGTCTCAGAGTTTACTCATAGTTTCAGTGAGTTTCCAGGGCAACATTCCTTTTCTTCTTGCATCCTGCATTCCATGTTGTGAAGTAGTTTCTAAGGCTGCAATTTCAGGACAACTTTAAGGGAGCTTAGTCCTATGTGTGAGATTTATGTCCTCCATCTCTCCTTCTTAACTCCAGGATACTAGTTTTAGCTTTCACCCTTGCTAAAACCAATCTCCATATTTTTGCTCACCAAATTGAATAAGGAAATGATCCATCTTAAAACTTAACTTGAGGAAAAGGAGAGACCTGTTTCCTCTTCTTTTATGAGTCACACAAGGTAATGCAAATGTTCATGGCCAGTTCAAGCAGTCAGTCAATTTCTGAGAGACCTGGCAGCTCTGAAACATGCCTACCACTGAGTTCAGCACATYAGTTCTTTTAGTAGAACCAGGAAGAAATGGACAATGAGGAAAGAAAGCAAACACCTACACACAGCAGGAGGGGAGATACTGCCTTCATGCAGAGGTTGTGGCCTGCAGCCTGAAGAGGTACCCTGCTGGGGTGATAATGAGCAGCAGAGTTCCTTCTCTTCTCCAGGCTAGGAGAGTCTGTCAGATACTGCATAGGTTTGGGGCAGACAAATGCAACTGGGTAAACAGGGTCTCCAAATGAAATTTATTTAAACATATTAAATCACTTTCAGAGTATAGTTTCACAAAAATTATTGTTATTTTCATCTACAGAACCACTGTTAATCAAGATTATTTGCCTTTRGGTTGAATACAGAAATATTTTGCAGTTATCAACTTCAGAATTTAAAAAATGAGAAAGGTAGCATTAAAAAGATTAATTTTCTTAAATGGGCATTTTCCAACAACTTCAGTGTTTTCAACATTTTGCTGTTGCAGATCACTGTTCACTGTTTCATGCAAGCTATTTTTTATTCTCTTTTTCACAGATCGAATTGCACAGAATATCATTAAATCTCATTTGGAGACATGTCAGTATACAATGGAGGAATTACATCAGCTAGCATGGCAGACCCACACATATGAAGAAATAAAGGTTTACCAGAGCAAGGTACAATCCTGTAATATGCTTTTTCTCCTGCCTTAAATTGTTTACAGAGTAATTKATTTGACAAAAATACACTGATGAGTTTAGTACAGGTCAACATACACTTTTCAGTATCATTGGGGAACTGGCTACTGAAAGCAAAGCAGTGACACTTCATAAAGAGAAGCAGCAGCTTTCCAGCATGTTGGGCTGTTTAATGTTAAAGCTTAGGTATGGTCATGGAACCCAGCTTCTTGAGCTTGTTGTTACAGATCTTAACCTCATGCACAAATTCAGGTAACTTCAATGCGATTATGATTGGGTCCTCTGTTGTAGGGATTTTAAGTGGGTAAGACAACATAACCTTGTTTCCTTCTAATTTTGGAAACACATCTACTTTTTCTGTGAATAACAAACACCTGTGACTCATGACAGTGGGTAAYAACAAACTGAAAGTACTCCTTAAATTGAAGCTGTTCAATGTTGGGTGGAAAAATTATCTGCATTTTTGTTCTGGTTCTGCAATYCTCAGGTCAAGTTCAGTCAATTTTCCACTGGCCCCTCTTCAGATGTAGTCCAGTCAACAGAGACCTCTGTGCCTCTTGCACTGGCTTCATTAGCAATGAGTCTTTGGTCAGACTTCAGCTGACACATTAGCTGGTCATGTAAGACACAGGAGACACTCCAGCTTGTTCTCTGRAATCTGTGGGGCTATTAGCAGGAACAAAAACACACCACAGCTTGCAGAGCTGTGGCATGAAACCAAGAACATCCATTTACACTTACACACATGTGTGTGCAAGGAAAATTATAAATAGGAAGTCAAAATTKTTATGTAATCTGTATTCAGATACTTCAATTATATATTTTAGGTTTCAAACTAGGAAAAATATTCTGTTGAATAAATTAATAGYATTGTGCCACTTCTTGGCTAGGAGTGCTGTAGAATGTGTACATTTTTTGTGCCACTGTTAGCCTGTCCTGCACAAAAGCCAACATTAGAACCACATTTTAACACTGGGCAGTGCGTTCTGCTCCTTTGAAGAGGCAATGCCAGAGTTCAGATGCCAGAGTGGGGTGGTGGCTTCTGAAAACAGCCTTCTGATAAGAAGTGTTGGGTGCCTAGGGAAAAGGAGATGCTGCTAKCTCTGCCTGGGTATGAGCTGGGGGTGGGGGTGGTCCTGCTGTTTGCAAGGCCACCTGAAGAGCTCAGTGCAGTGATGTACCTGCTTGCTCACCACTTTGCTTTTCCCTGTGTGTTTTCCCAAAGACGAGAGAAGCTCTGTGGCAGCAGTGTGCCATTCAGATCACCCATGCCATCCAGTATGTGGTGGAGTTTGCAAAGCGCATAACRGGCTTCATGGAGCTCTGCCAGAATGACCAAATTCTCCTTCTTAAGTCAGGTGGGTACACACCAGAGGCTTGAGACTGGTTTAGCACCCAGCACCCTAGAAATGTGCTCTCCTGTCTTTTCCTGCAAATAATTTTAATTTTGAAGGAGCCTTTATTTTTGTCTCTTGCATTAACTACATCAACCYGGCTGTATTTTTCCACATTAATGATGTTACTGTCTTTTGATMCCCTTTCCCCTTTCCAGTCAGTTGTGGTTATTACACACATACATAACCATTGCAAAAACTGCAGTCTCCAACCTGACATGTGGTGGAAGGAGCTTGCAAATTGAGCTGGTCGAATCATTCRTCTGCCACCCTGTAAAATCCCCACTTGTCATTAATGAAACGAAGGCAGGCTCACTGGGGCCTGCCTCTGTGATCATCTTTAATCTTTTTAATGAGACTACAGAAATACTCTACAGCCAATGCACAGGAGGGAAAATTCCTGCTGGTGCCCGTTGGTTTCAGAATAAATGAGAGAAGATTATGGCAGTGTGCTCCAGCCATGCTCTCTCTGCGTGTCAGGTTTGCATGTGTGTGCATAAGGGCAAGGGGGAAAAGGCTTTCCTTTCTTATCAAGGGACTCAGTAATTTCTATCCTCCAAAAGAATCCTGACAAGATTTATCATGACTGTGCAGTAACATTGTCAAGCCCAGGAGCACAAAATGGCATGACTAAGTGAACCACAAGAACCACGACCAGTAATTAACTACATTTACCCTGTCATATCAATTTCTTGCTCCCTCCTTGTGTAAAAGGTAGGATGCTGTRTGAGGCAGCTTGATAAAACTTAAGAAGAGCTCCTATTTGAAGAGAGATCTTTTCACTAAGGCTGAAATCATGCGTGATTCAGCACTCCATACACAGAAATCACAGACTGCTCTGAGTTGGAAGGGACCCACAGGGATCATTGAGTCCAGTTTTTCAGTGAACAGAGATCAAACCCACAACCCTGGCACCATACTGCAACCAGCTGAACTAACCTCAGTGGCAAAAACAGACTATTCTGMGTTGGAAGGGATCCAAAAAAGGTCATTGAGCCCAACTCTTAAGYAGCCCATAGGGGAATCAAACTCTGAGCCTTGGCATAACAAGCACCGTGACTGGGTCTTGGTGAGGGACTAGGCTCTGATGATGGGCACAGCTGCAAAGGGAAGTGATACAGAGATGCAGGGAACACACAGGAAACCTCCTAGAAAAAGGGAGTGATAGCACAAAAACCTTTTTTTTTTTTAATCTATACTAATTTTGAAAATTCTGCAGATGCCAGTGCACCCCTAGGAAACGTCGTTTGACTGGCAAAGCTAACAACACAACTGTACCTTCAGGAAAAGATTTATTTCACTCTACTGTTCGAAAACATTGTTAAGCTATAGCATATAAAAATATGTCAGGTTTTATTTTCTCTTTTGCTGTTAATGCTGACCAGGAGTTAGAGAATGAKGACTTTCTTCTCAAAAGCATATCTGTGAAAGGATCCTCAGATTCAGAGTTCATCTTACAGGAGATCTGGATTTAGTTAAGGGATCTTAAAATCTTTCCKTCCACTTTTCCAATTGCATATTTTTGCAGTTAGGAAATAAGRTGCATAGATAAGGAGTAAAAAGGAAGTGTTTCTTTCCCTATTCAACAACCAGTAAAAAAGAAAAACAAGAAATAAAACCTACTTTAGAGGTGCTCTTGGCAGCACTTTCACTTGTACTTTCTCTCTAAAAATGCTTTGTGATGTTCTCCCTCTCCAGCCAAAATAAGCTGTGATTTTTATATGGCTGTAGTGAAGTTGCTTTTTGTTATTTAAAAAAAAAAAGTTTAATTATTAAAAAGGAGTTTCARTAAATGCCAATTCTTCAGGATAAAGTACTTCAAACTGAAATTTTTCATCCAAGATCTACATTCAGATTCAACCCAGGCTGCTAATTTTCTGCAAAAGTTGAAAAAGTCAACCTATACAAAAAGTGGTTAGACTGGACCAGAARTGACCCCTTTCTCTACTCAAAACAGACAAATATTTCTTCTCACATTCACAGATGTATAATCTAGATGTCTTCAAAGAGTGTCTGTCCCTTCTGATCCTTTTAATGACTGATGGCTTCATGAATATCGTCTTCAGATTTCTGATGTTATGTACCAATAATACCTGGTACCTTTGCTCTCTTTTCTGTCTGCTAGGCTGCTTGGAAGTGGTTTTGGTGAGAATGTGCCGTGCCTTCAACCCACTTAACAATACTGTTCTGTTTGAAGGAAAGTATGGAGGGATGCAAATGTTTAAAGCTTTGGGTATGTTGCTCTYCTTTTTTCCAACCAATTGCATTGAGCCACATAGCAAGAAATCTGTCTTTATGAGAACAGTGACCCACAATGGAAATTGCCAGTAAATGTTGAATCCCCAAATCTCCAAATGTCTAATTTGGAACAGAAAAAGAAAAAAAAAGGTGACTCCATTAGCTGCTTGCAATGATAGGTGTTTTTCTCTAATAAAAAAGAGCAGCAAGAGGTTTTTTTTACAAATAGATTTCTTGCCTTCTGAAGTTGTGATGAATCGTGAGTTTACGGCTGGAACCAAGCTGTTTATCTTTACTGTTCAGTTATGCTTGATGTATCAAACTCTCCCACTAACTGTGTCCTGCAGAAGGCAGTTTTAGCCCCAGCAATGAAGACACTAAAATAATGAACAGCTTGCTGAAAATACTGTTCTGCCTAAAACTTCTAAGTGAGCTCATTCAGACTCATGTACTGAACAAACTACATTTTTCCTCGACATATATTGAGTGCTACCTGAAATGTTAATAGGAAAATGTTTGTGTGCATCCATCATTTCTGATATTATCAGAAATTGATTCAGGACCGAACTCAAAGAGAGATAGTGCCTTCAAATGTATATATTTTTTTCCTTAGTGTGTATCATAAACATACAAGTTTAAGGCATTTATGAATGTGTATTGGTTGATTACTTTTTACCTTTATGATGCTTTTGCAAATTTTCATGAACATTTGTACTGTTAATTAGTGAAATCATATATGAAAGTTATTTAGGGCTGGTCCTTCCTTCTCCTTAGGTCTAATGCCTGTTTAGAAATAACAATTTTTGCCTCACTGGGAAAAGAGTACTCTCTTCTAAGATGTCTGTGTAATTTTTTATACTTGACCCTAATTCTTGATAATTTTTTCACTTCAGTGTTCATTCTAGTGCCATTTTTGGGTTAGGTAGAATTTTAATAGTTAATGAAAAGCAGTTGCATYAGCAGTACAGAAATTCAGGCACAAGTTTTTCTGACACCAAAACAATCCCTGCAGGTTGAAGGGCTGATTTCTAGCATTGGTTTTGTCCTCTTTGGTCTGCAGGTTCTGATGATCTGGTAAATGAAGCGTTTGACTTTGCAAAGAATTTATGCTCCTTACAGCTGACTGAGGAGGAGATTGCCTTGTTTTCATCTGCTGTTCTGATATCACCAGGTAATTTTTCATTCCAAACACTGATTTTTTTTTTTTACCCTCTTTATCCACCTCTCTTTCTACATACTTAAATACCTGTTCGAGCTGGATCAAATAGCATCAAGCAATGTATTAAGCAGTGGAAGAATACCTGAATTACCCAAATGTACCATCAGGAATTACATGTACTGGAGCTAGATCCAAAGTGTAATAGACATGGAGCGGGATTGTAAGACAAAAAATGCAGGCTGGCCTTCATCCAGACCACGTGAAGAGAAGCATGTTACTCAAGAGGTGCATGTTCCTCCTAGCTTTCTCAGGACAACAAAGCTCACCACCCTGAGTAGGTTATATAGTCCATAACTGTGATGAGCCTTTTTTTGGAGAATGAGAACATAAGCAGTAAAAATTGGTGCGCAGTCCTGTCTGAACTTAGTTCCAGGTGAGAGGCAGTGATTAGAAGTGCAACATGCTCTTTTTCATGTATTCRTATATCATAACTCTACACAGGCAAGCATGCATTTAAGGGAGTGATGGCTGGCTGACCACACAGGAGACTTTTGTGATTAAGTTGACTCAGAAGGTGGATCTAGTATACAAGCTCACAGTTTAATGTGGGCTTTTTAAGTATACCTCAGGGAATGTAGACACACAATTTCATCTAAGGGTAACCTCTTAAATAGCCTTACCAAAAAAAAAACACACTATGAATTATTTTTCCAACTTTTTCTGCTGAAGGCTTCTTCTAGGTTACCTTGTCCTTTTGCACAGCTGTGTTGGAGATTTTGTTAGTCAGTTAGACTATCACAGATGGTGTCAACACATTCATCCTCATTGTTAGCAACACCTACTGAAAGGACTCTACTCCTTTCTTTTTGTCACTTCAAGCAGTTCTTGCCATCAGAAGTAAAATAGTTGACTTTTCATGGGGTTACACCAAAATATTGCACATACAACCCCCCAAACGTTGATGATTTCCACCTCAGAGGTGTCCYAACTGTGTGCAGGGGTGAGAGCTGCCTCTGCACTAACCCCCCAGATGTCTTGACTTGCAATGCCCCAGGGGTCTCTGCCCACCATTTCTCTCTCAGTCTGAAAAGASCAAAGCTGGGTGGGTGGCAGGGAGTGCTGGCTGCTGAAAAAATTAGATGGAATCAAAAGTCTGATTAATTTCTGCAGTTCTGCATATGTGCCTTTAGTTTACAAGCTAAGATACCTGCAGTGTCTCCTGTTGCTTTAGATAAAGAAAAAATATAAAAGGGAACAAAAGTGTCTGGTCCRTGCAGGCTGCTTATTTCTGTAGTCTGTGAGCGTGTGTAACAAGTCCTAAGACACAACAAGAAGGAAATTATGAGCTGCAGCAGCATGTGTATGAAAGCTGTCTTTCTTCCATAAAAAAACTGTAAATCTGGATTGTCTGAATAACTTCCKTTTCAGCTGGGCTGCTATGTTTGAGAGTGGGAGGACAGAGAGAATAGTCCAGAATTAACTGATACTGAAATATGCCATTTATTTTCTTRCAAAAACAGTAATAGTGAACCATAGACAAAGAAATATTTTATTCCGCACYTGATGCTCTGATTCCTTCACAATAGAGTTTTATCATGGGAACAATTTTAAAAATTTAAAATTAAAGCACTGCTTCACAGAAGTCACTGCACCAGTCCTTTCATGGACTTAATACGAGCTTACAGAGATTCCATGTAGRAGATACTCATATTCAGGCTTCTTTTCTGCAGAAGTCACCACCTGAAGGGTGATTCTTGCAGCCTTGATCTCAGTGTTCAGGCAGCTTRCAGAAGCCAGAGTGGTCCACTGGGAGTAAGGAGACCTGAGAACACCCATGAGTAACATCCATCAGTAGTTTTGCCAAGGTTGCAAAGGCCAGCATCACATCCATTTTCTATCTAACAGAGCACAAATMTGGATTTTCTATTTCATGATGGATATAACCACACTGTTTGAAGGTGATTATCTGGCTTGATTTGTGATTTCAAAAGTTGAAATTTTGGACAAATCCAGTAGAGGCTGCAGAGGCATCTCCACCTGCAAACATACAAAAGAGGCACATGGTAAGACAGGAACTTGGCTGCTCACTTGTGCCAGTCCCTCTCTTGAAACTTTGACTTGCCATGTTCCTTCTTTCAACCTTCTTTTTGGCAAAAGCAGATCTTTTCTGTTTCTGAGTTGTCCCTTATCTCCTTTCCTACACTATTCCCTAGCCTAGAGGACTAAGTACTCTTCAAAGATGGATYAGTTCAAAACCCAAGAGAACCAGTATACTACTGAGTCACTGCTTCTTATATCCTTTAAAGGTGGCCACTGATTATTGACTTTTTCCTGCATTTCTGTGAGTATAGCTAGTTACCTGTTAAATTCCAGCCAAATTTACAGATGGTGTTCACATGGCAGAAACTACATTTTAGGAGACAAACTTAGCATCCATTAGAAAGGTTTACCTAGCTTTTGTCAGGAATTCAGGAGCTCTTGTGTAATATGCAGCATGCTTCATGACACGTGTGTGATGCACATGTCCTTCTACTGCCTCCGTCTATTTTTAAGCTTATTCTTGTGACGGAATRGTAAACCTTAAGGGATTGGTCCCTATAATAAATCTTTCTAGCTCCAGTCTGCCACAGTAGGCATTAATTTAACACTATTTAAAGACTGGGTTTTGCAATAGCATAATGTTTGGTGCCTAACCTGTGAAGTCTAAACATTACTGTTTGGAAAGTTCCTGTGTTCTCAGCTAATTTGATTCCTGTGGCCACTGCTGGCACAGGATCCATTGGCTTTACCTTCAGTTCTCTAACATTTACAAAATACCCTTTTCTTTTCCCAATCATCTGTTAAGTAGCTGAGGTTTGGTTTTGTCCCTTTTCACAGTAYTTGGCAATCAACTCTTTCCATACATCCCTCCCCAGAGACAGTCAGACAAATGGCAGAATTGTGCTCCTCCTGTGATGAAATGTTGCTCGGTTCCAGCCTGTGTGGCATGTGTGCTCACTGAAGTGGTTAATTTAAATCATTTCAGTGACTTGTTTTAGTGATGGGRTATGGGTGAAAAAAAAAGTGATAGGCGTTTTTCCCGGATTTTTCAATTTGTACATGAAGATTCAATTTGTACAAGAAGATTTGATTTGTGCAAAAAGCCTGTGACAAAAAAAGTTTTCTTATTTCCCATATGAAAGCTAAAATCTGTACCAAATAATTGGTCTGGATTGAAGGAGAAAAAAAAACAGTTTGCTGTGTGGGAAAACAGAAGGTTCAATGGTGCTGCAAGCACCCTGTATTAAGGATTGTCTTGGGGTCTGCTATTTCTCTTTCTGTGTTTGTCTCCAGAACCTGTGACTTGTGAGAATACAGATTGTAAGGACAGCCTCCTGCACMTGGGGTTGAATCCAGTAGAAGCAATATATGTTTTAAAACAACTGTGTAGCTGTTATTCTTCCAGATAATCTGGTATTGTGTGTTGTTTAAAMAGAGAGCATTTTAAAATAATGAGAARCTTGCACTTTGCAAATCYTTTTAATTATTAAAAAATTCTTTTGAAGAAAGCCATTTCTTTTTTATTTAGAATATATTTTGTCTCAAAATGTTAGCCTASTAAATAATGAGATATATTAATGTTTGAATAATTATATTCTCTTCTTTTCAAAGAACTGTTTTTGATCAGTAAGTTTATTATTTATGTATTAAGACACTGAGATAACATGACATGTTTATCACCTGGCCAGTATGAAATTAGAACACTGATGGTTCCAACAGAGAATAGCAAAATGCTGAGCCATGTTTCATTTCTGTTCCCATCTTTATGCCTAGCATCATCCTGTTTTAAACAAAGAGATGCAGAATCAACACTGTGTTGCTGTATGTTTTGTATGTGTTAATTTGAAGTGCTCAGGTGATCCTTTAATGGGTTGAGACACTTTGCCTCTAAAACCATGTCTTTAATTACCGTRCAGTCCTTCCTCAGGAGAATTAAGATTCCTGTGGATACTTGCCAGCACAGTACCTTGTGTGCATCCCAAGCATGCCCACATCTGTGCATTCCTTAACTTTTGGTTTCCTTTTTCTCAGATCGAGCCTGGTTAATAGAGCCAAGGAAGGTCCAGAAGCTTCAGGAAAAGATTTACTTTGCACTTCAACATGTTATTCAGAAGAACCACCTCGACGAGGAGACATTGACAAAGGTAAGCTCTTTCAACAAAATGTCAAGCAGTCTTCAAGCATGACTCCTCCCTTTCTGCAACCATTTCTGTATGTATTGCCACATTCATGTAAGCTAAAAGAAATGCACCATGGGCTTGCCATGCATAGAAGGCTTGTTTGACTCTTGTCCCTGTTGCCTCTTCCTGCACTTTTTGTTCAATATACCGATAACTTTAATTCATACCCAATAAAGAATGCAACTGCCTTAAAAGAGTGCTCGTTGAGGCTGTTCCTTGTTAAATGCATTTTTGGCCCTTGACTAAAACTTTGGGGGCAGTTTTTTCTAGGCTCTTATAGTAAAAACACTGTCAAGTTCTTTGGATGGGTTTGGATGGAGCTTAGAGCATCGCTTTCAGTTACTCAGAAAGACTCTAACAGTTCATTTTAGAAAGTGTAATTTATAAAAAATGTGCTTCCACCTTCTTCCTTTTGTTTTTTTTGTTTTGTTTTGTTTTGTTTTGTTTTGTTTCAATGTCTTACAGTTAATAGCCAAGATACCAACAATTACTGCACTTTGCAACTTGCACGGAGAGAAACTGCAGGTATTTAAGCAATCTCATCCAGACATAGTGAACACACTGTTTCCTCCATTGTACAAGGAGCTTTTCAATCCAGACTCAACCACTGGCTGCAAGTGAAGGGGATAATAGAATTTTCACGTAGTCATGGAATGCATCACTAGTAAGACAAAAAGAAATGTTTTCATGAAGAAATTAATAAAAATGTCACTACTGCAACACTAGGAATGTCCTGCACTTAATAGAATTATTTTTCACCGCTACAGTTTGAAGAATGTAAATATGCAACTCTGAGTGGGGATGTCTTTTTTCTCTTTTGTTTACTTTTTTTTTTCCATTTTTGAACTGACAATGAGTATACAAATATAGAACACTGGGTGTTACCTTTTTTTTTATTTACTTTTATTGGGGGATGTTTTGGGAGACAACTGTTCCTAGAATTTTATTGTAGATATACATGATAATAGAGCAGTACTTTGCAGTATTACTCTTGCTGTTTATTGTTCAAATATAATTTAAGAAAATTCCACTTATTAGACTGCCTAGTTCTATGTTTTTAGATAGTTTAATGCATGTGGAAATTTGTAGCTGTCTTGGAAATTATGGCGCATATATGGAAGACACACACACACATATATATACACACATATATGTATGTATGTATGTATGTATATATGTATGTATGTATGTATGCATCATATGCATACATGCTGTAACTTAAAATCACATGCCTACATTTAAAGGATGCTCAACCCAGCTGTCATGTACTTCTTACTCTTCAAGTAATGTATTAGACTTACTTTGGGCAATCAAGATTTGCTTTGCCAGAGTTAAATTGTCAGCTGCCAATGTGTAATGACAGGATCACTTCTGAGATATGTGTAACGTAGTGCATGTGTGCTGTGTGTAAATCAAACATCAGGAATGTATCAATGGTGCAAAAGCCTTGTCTGGATGGTTTTAGTGAAAAGAGGAATAGGATTGGAGTTTCTTTTTATTTTCTCACTGTTACAGGGATAGAACATATATAAAARTTAACATAATAGGACCTGATCTCAGTAAAGTATCTGAAACACAGAGCAAAAATGTAGACAATCCCGTATGTACATTTTTCYGATTTCACACATGATTTTGTTCTATATATACTGCTTTGAAAAGTAKCTTCAAGTCTTGGTTTGTTTTTTGCTGAACTCATTAGAGAGGTAGGTAGTAAGCTCAGTGAAAAACATAGCAAGCTTAAAATGTATCTCTGAAGAGGAAGGAAAGGAGGGAAGGAAGAAGAAAGTCAAAAGTGAGTGAAGTCCATGGTTACAAAGGACAGTCTAATTGTCACTGTTCCTGACAGTCATCATCTAGATGAGACTGATGGTTTCCATTACAGTCATACATCTGTGTATGTTTTAAATACATGCATATATGTATGTATATATCTGTATGTATATAACTGTGTATATATATATGCATATATAGGATTTATTTTAGATGCATTTCAGGAGCGGAGCAAAGGATTGGAGCTTTCTTTTTGTCTATCTCTGAACTGACTGTACGTGCATTTGCTTGCAAAACCAAAGGCAAACACAGAGGGGAGTGGAAGGCTGCCATGGACTTAATCTTGTGGATTAATTAAGTTTAATCAGCAGCCATTWTTAATGTATCTGCATTCTGCCAGGAGTACAAAACACAGGTGTTTTAGCTGTGAAAGAGGGATTCAGTTTCTGCTACATCTCTCTTCACCACCACTTTTACCCATTGTGACCTTTTTCAGAGCAGTCTCCTCCTGGGATGCCAGCGGAGGGCATAGAGCAGAAATAAGGAGAAACAGGCAGTAGAGAAGAAAGGAAGTGAAGGCAGGATCACAAGCAGATGTATTYATTTATTTCAAACCACGTAGAAGCCAGTGCAATCTGAGGCAAGGCAAGGGGAAGCACAAAGGACCTGCCCATTTGCCAGGCTCATGGAGGGGCAGTGTCCCAGGGAGCCCCACAGGGACACAGGTGGGCCCTAGGGYGGGTGAAGAAAATCAGTCTGTTCTAGTGATAATGCAATGCCTTGTGCAGCTCTCCAGCTTCTCTTTTCTGCATAAGCAGATAATTCACAGGATATTTCAGACRTTTTTTAGAGCTCTCCGTTGCCTTCATCAGTCAGTTTGCAAGTTTGCATATGTAYTTTGTGGCAGAATCAAGTCTAGAGAATATCACAATTTGTTTGTTCTGTTTTAGCAATGCCAGAACAGGTACAACAGTAATTAAAACTCTCAGCTAATAAATGTTTCTGTGCAGGTCCATTACAACTTAGAAAAAAAACAAAATAAAACTGTCCAGCAAATTTCATTCTGAGAATTTTGTTACAAATGTGGCATACTCATCAAAATTGCATATTCCTATAGAACAGCAGTTACTAAAGTTACCTTTTTTACTCCAAATTCAGAGCACATTTCTCTAGTGATTACCTTAAAATATCTCCARTTAACATAGTAAAGAAATGCTCTTGATGCTTCTTTATACCACTCTACCTGTAAGACTGACATTCCTTTATAAGGTGATTTACCTGTTTGCAGCCCTTCTTGTATGGGAAATGCAAGAGTCGGATCCCAAATTTCAAGTATGTATAAATAAAACTTAATGTCTACGTACTATTTGCATAGATTTATTGGGGAAAAAATCGAGTCATACTGAACTCTAGAAGTGCTCAGTTTTAATTGCAGGGGATTCATGTTTTCCTTGATTTCCCAACACACATACTGTTTGAAATATTTTATAAATTCAATTTCAGTACATCAATTTATATATATTTAGCCAACCCATAGAAATATAGAAGAAGTGATAAATACTACTGTTCATAGTGCTGCTTAATAAAGAGGTTTGTCATGTTTATAAATAGTCCTTCACAATTGTGTGTTACATCTTGAAAATGTTGTTTTCTTCTCAAATAAGCTAATTGCTCCCTGGGATTTTTGAATTACTTCTCAGGCAAGATAACTAAATGGAGGTCACCAGTGAAAAAGACACTAATCATTATCTGCAGGGCTTTTAATCCTTAAAGCACTGCTCTTATATCACTACAGTGGCATGACCTTTCCAGTCACTAATGATTATGGTCACATTTTAAAGATGTCAAAATTAAAGAAAATTGATTAAGTCCCTTGTCAGAGACCACAAAGGTAGAAATATCCAGTTTAGAAATAAAAGTGGATGCTTTAGGCTTTTRTCCTAAAATTGCTAATACTCTGGCATACAAGATATTCATTGTCATTGATAGGCAATAACCTCTACCAAGAATTTCAAATATTGCCAAACAAATTTTTGTAACTGTTAATACAGGATTTGAGCAAATAGCATTGTTGCTGTTTATTTGGAAAATGAAAATTCATTTTCAAACACTGTTTATGGAACTGTGCTGTGATAACTGCAATTAGATTTTGTTTCATTTTCTGTTATTTGAGCTTGGCCACATAGATGTAGTACCTCTTTTGCTCTTCACTGACTGAGTGTAGAACAACACATAATGATCCCATGCCACAGGCTGGATTTTTGTGATTGGCTTTGCCAACCTGCTCACTTACACTCAAAATTTCAAATTCTTGATATTGGATTTCACATATTCAAGTTATCCATGGACTTTTAAGGATAAAATAGCATGAATTTTAGCGAATAACTTCATAATTCACARTATTAGTTCTTCATTTTAGTTTGTCTTGGCTTTCAGTAGTCCACAGTAGAACCTGAAGCTTTTTAAGTGTTTAAAAGTAGAATTTGTCACATCTTCTTTMTGTAGTAACTGGATATGTTTGTTGATTTTTTTAGTGACAAGCTTTTCAAATGAGATGTTTTTTGACTTGGGACCTGTRACAAAAGGATATGGAAAGCATATATTTAAAGCATGTATTGAATCTACTACTTCTAGCATTGCTCTCCAGTAATTCAACCCTATTATGCTAAATTACCCTTGGCATTGAGGAAGCAGATGTTCATTATATTACCACAAAGACTTTATTTTGCTGTAAATATCACTCTTGCCTGCTCTTTTTATAAAGAATTAATTCCAAGGTTCATATTTCCTTATAATGGAAATGTCTCGAAAAGAAACATGGTAGTAGAAGGSACCTCACTTGAGGAAACTTGTTTCCAGAAGCAACATATGTTTTTTGATTGGCTTGTGATAGACAAGGAATTGATTCTGGAAGTTGTCAGATACYTAGCTCTAACTAGAGTCACTAAAAATTGAGGCATTTCAATAAAGGTGCTCAGCCAATCACAAGATTGGAGGCCCTTGGCGTTAAGAKGTCCCTCTTGAGCTTTGTTGAGAAGAAGGCAGATGTTACTCCCATAAATGCTTTGACTTCATGCTCTGTGTGGTTCATTTCATTCAAACCCTGTGGGTTTCACAGGGGTCAGTTTATTCTCCTGTTGCACCTTGGGCACCAATACCTGTGCCAGGTTATGATGCTGAGGTGGAGCAGTTACCAGWGCTGCCCATGCAGATGAGCTTTGTTATGTGATTTTCTTTGCTCAGTYTCATGGTGGCAGCTTGCACAGGGGTGTGTTTCTCTTTGGGACAGTTTGCAGGATTTTTCGTGTAACAACTTCTGCACAAGGAGGATGCAAAGCTGCTGCTGTGTGCCAGCCTCTTGGCCTCCCACCACCAGGCTGAAAGAGCTTCTGTAAGGTTGCAGCAGTCTCACAAATTAGTCARGCAGCTTAGTCAGAGATGTGCAGCTGATGGCTCCTTTCCCTGTTGACTTTTCCACCCCTCTGAAGCTGTKCTTCAAACATCATTTGAAAGAGGTTCAGGCTCCCCCTACTCCTCCTCCCTCCTGACTCTGCATTGATTGTGCTGTTTCCAGAAGAGCTAAGGTCCAGCCTAGAAGGTGGTTCCTGTTTTCAGTCATTGTCTTTTGTACATCCCAGGAATATAACACATAAGATGAAACTGAAATGTGGAAGGGTTTTGGGTTTTGTCCAATTCATTATGTCTAAGGATGTATGAAATGGAACCCTGAGACAGAACAGCTTGCTTTTCCCTTGCTATAAAATAATAGTGTATTTACATTTAGCAGCCTGTCCCAGCACCTTCTGCCTCCACTCTAGAAACTAAATCCTATCTCTGACATGCATTAGGAACAGTGTGCTGGAGGCCCTGTCCTCGTCTTTACTCTTTGAGTTTCACGCTTCGTAAATGACAATCACTGCTTGATGCAAACGTTGCACTCTACGCCACTCAGGGATGTTTCATTACTAAAAATAACTCTGTAAATATAACAGTGATAATGTGGAAGAGAATGTTAGAGGCTTCRAAGGGCATGGGTTGAGCTGCCCAATGAACATGACCCAGACAAGGCTTTCAAGCCAATGATTAGAAGTAACATTGGTACAAACTGAATTCACTGTCAGCATTTCCTCAGCTTCATCTGTCAGATTTTGCCTGTTGTTTCACAGTCAGCAGAGCCCTACTGACCCACAGCTTATGATGTTAAGATCCTTTTTGGAACAAAATGCAAGCAAGCTTTGTATGAATTACTGAATTTAGACAAYTGACAAAGTTCCAAAGCACTCAGTTTATGTACCGTTAATGTGAGCTYGTATTCAGACTTGCTGCAGGCATGTAAGGGGAGAGGTTAAGACATGGAATAAGGAGTAGTATGTCAGCAATTGGAAGAGCACTGAGCTAGGACATGGAGAAGTGACTGTGAAGAACAAGTAGACATGARCAAGTGGCTAACAGCTACCATTTTCTCTCAGGGATGCACAAAATCATGGCTAGCCCACAACTCTGTAGCAATACTTCTCTGTGGTATGATTAGTCCCTTTCTCACATCAAGAAAACATTACCCCATTTTATATTGTGCTAGTGAAAAGTACTCCCACTTCCCAGAGTTTTGAACTGTGTTCATCCCTAGCTTTACACCACGGATTTTCTATCGTTACAAGAACACACACAGGAGKATAAATTGCAGTGGCTTGTATTGCCAGTCATTAAGTTAATTCCATGTCTTCAACCAAGAGRTTTTCCTCAGCTCTGAGTATTATCATTGCTCCCGTTACCACAGTGGTTTTTGTGGTTCTTGACTCCCTCCATCCTCTGAACTCCATCTAGAAGACTGATGGACGACTTCAGGAGGTGGAGAGGTCAGCATCCCTATGCATCAGGATTTTCACCATCATATATATTCTTTGCCAACCATCCCATTGCAATTTTTATTTTAATCCTTCAGGTTGYTAGGAGCTATGTCCAAGTGACCGAAGTTCTTGTTAGCATGATAGCTTCCCATTAAAAAGTTCAGTCTTACGGCCAGAGGACCTTGACTCTTCCCTTTTCCTTTTACTCCTAGCAAATGAGGCTTGGAGTGGTAAATGACTCATCTTCGTTCTTTCTCAAGGCTGATCTGTACTTGCAACCTGCAAGGGAGGCTCCACCCAGATGGCAGGAAGCAAGCTGCTTCCTCCAAGCCCTCACTTAGCCGTGTTATCCCTGCATGCATTGTCCCYCTCGGTGYTGACCCTGCATGGCTGTGTGACAGYGAGCCCAAACACCTCAGTAAGTTACCATCCCAGAAGTTGTTTGTAGCTCTAAAAGCCACTTGTGTGTGCAGTCTGCAGACAAGAGTCATTTGGAAAGAAGAGGCCTAAAACTTCCAGAGTGGTGGCTCACAGATCAGTAACTCCCTAAAAAGACAGGCTGGATGTCCAGCGGTGGCTGCGTTCTCCAAATGACCCTTGTGTTGCACCTCTGTTGGGAGGATAAGGCAATGAACAAAATGCTCTGGGAAAGGAGAAGTATTCCCTGGGTGTTACTGCGGGCAGCGAGGATAATACTGCTCACAGTGAGTTCAGTGACATGGTGTACTACATTTGCATAATTTTATCATCCTCACAGTTCAAGCACAGCACATGGAGAAAGTGAAAGAAAACAGCATTGGATATAGCAGCAATAAGTAAATTGTGTTTCTTTGTAAYTGTACTTGCAGAAATTGTTTGCTTTGCACGTGGTCTTCTGTACAATAACATAAAGAAAAAATTCAACTAATGTAGATATCACAGTGATTTTGCATATTTTTTTGATTTGTTGGATATAGCTGCTAATTTATGAATGAAGATACTGCTGTTGATAAATTTTTTTGTGCTTCAAGAAAATGCTGAGGTCCTTGTTTATGACTACACATTGACAGCAGTAAGGTATGWTCAATGTAAGACTGTCTGGAGAGAATTAAAAAAAAATGGCTCCTAGTTTTCAGWATTAGGAATGCATTGGCCCCCTGTTTGGGCAACAGGAATGCAACTGCATTGAAACACAAGCAGGAGCAGATGGTTAACCACCAAGATCASGAAAGAACAGGCTTTACCTTGACAACTGTTTTGGATAAAACCAGCTTATTTTAAAAAAAAAATAAAAAAAAAGCACTTATACTTGTCTTGATTAGACACGCAGCTTAATAAGTCAAAGTAACTACATTAGGCTGTTGACTTTGGGGATTCAGATTCAGATGCACTACATTTGTGGTTTTTTTAATGTGTCACTTCAATGTCAGAATCAGGCAAAAAAGGTGTTTTGTTGTTAGTAAAAAAATAATCATTTAACCCTACGGAGTGTGGGCCACACATTCCTGTGCAGTATATGGGGATTTATTTGTGCACTTACTTTTAAAAAGCCACTGAGTAGCATAGCCAGTGAACTAGCCATGATAGTCTCTGCCTCWTGTGTGACTGCCTTGTGATCTCTGGTACACTTTGGGGAGTGGCTCTGTGGTTGTACTTGTGGCAACCAATGAAGCACAAGWGAGCTCTAAGCTGTTACCAACACCCAGCTAAATCAAACACATTGGGTATTTTGAGATTTATGCTAATGGCTATGAGATAATTCCCATGTTATACTAATTACTTCAGTTGTAATGGATGGACTATACAGAGAATATAGGAATCGTGATAGCAACAAAATCCCTTATTTTACAGCTGCACTCTCTGCCTCATTTGATTAACACTAAAGAAGTTACTTAAGAACTAAACAAACAAAACAAGAAGAAAGAAACCTGAGTATGTATTGTAGAAATGTAGAAGACAAATAAAATATTTTTTCATATGTAATTACTTTTAATATATGCTTGTGGAAGGTCCAATACTATGTATGCTGTCTCTGTAATTTTTGCTGTAAATAACTTGGGACAGTGAATACACTGATTTTTTCTATGTCTCTGTTTAAGCATAAGACTTTGTAATGGTTTTGGTTTTTTTTTAAAGAGGAAAAACATCGAAGAGCAAATTATGTACTTGCTTCCTGTAAGTGTAATGTACTCTTCAGTTTTTATGGAAACTGATTGTAATAGATAAAGCCTTTTGACCAGCYGTTGATATTTAGTGTATGCTTCTGTTCGTAATCGGGAAAAAAAATGTGGGATTGTCAGTGAAACGTGATCCCAGCAAGTCTGTACAGTGAGTACTGTAATGATTCCTGCGGACTGCATTTGACTGATTTGAAGAAAAGTTGTTCTAGCAAATAATGCTTCCTTATAGCATATGGCTTTTATGAATCCTTCTGACATGACTTATATTAATAGAAACATTTCTCTCTTTCCAATGAGCAAAATATTTTTGTATGCCTTTAATTTCTTATTGAGATTTAAGGTCAGGTCACTCATTAGCTGTAATCTGAAGCCATAACTGATCTTCACCAAATGCACATTTTAAAGATCATAATGGAAGAAAGAAACTATGTCCAGTTTATCAACAGCTGTAATGTAATACAGGCAGGAGCATAAATAATGAGCAAAGTATTTAGATGCTTTTCTGGCATCCAAATGTGACTTTAATGGCTAGTATTTTGTGATTACCAATTTATAAAAAAATAAAAACATAACTAAGATAGATATTTAGATTTAAATGAAGCTTTCTAATATTTTTGAAATATCCCTGAAAATGCTTTTAGGATTATGAGAAGAAATGATTTTTCATATACTTCCCACTTTCAAATATCTAATGTTTTTATCCTATTTCCAGTTCATTTTGTTAGRGTGAAATGAGTTGTTAAGACCCAGGATCCAAGCCCTGAGCTATTTGGTGCTTGGCTGTAGTTATATTGTTGTAAATCARTTTAATTTGAATTTTAGGGGTGTGTTGTTTTTTATTTGGTAAGCATGTTTACCACTGTTGGTAACACACAAGAGTTGCATTGCCTGTCAAGAAGTATGATAATAAACAATCTAATAAAATAATGAGTAACATTCAAAATTAATCACTTTCAAAAGACAAATAAAAGTTCCTTTCTAAAATCAAATGCCTCATAGAGTCAACAGTGTTGGTGGGGTTTTGGTTGGGTTTGTTGTTTGTTTGTTTGGGTTTGTTTTTTTGTTTTGTTTTTGGGTTTTCTGTTAATAAGCTTAATTGTGTGATAACTGTGATGTATCTTAACTGGCTTGTAGATGCAAAAAGCAGAACTGCAAATGAATCATGACCTACTGGGTAAAAATGTGGCTCCATTGAAACCAGCAGGAAACCCTTCATTGATTTCAGCAGTGCCAGGAGTTCATCCAGCATTTTGACATCTGCAATTCTCTTCTGATCTTTCTGCCCTTGTTTAATATAATTGACCTAATTTATGTGTATGTGAGTAAAAAGACAGCCTGATTCATTTAGAAAGTGACCATTGAGGGGTTTTTTTATCATTAATCTTGTAGGACCAGCATCCTTGTCAAATGAAAAGGTTCTATATTACTTTAGAATGTAATAGATCTTTGTCTTATTTTATGACCTGTAAATTATTAGTTAGACACTGTTAGCATTTCATAATAATGCACACATGATTTTTGAATGTTTTCTGTAAATGACAATCAATGTTGATGAAGTTCCTTTCTTTAATGCAAAATTAAAAAAAAAAAACTATAAGAAAATAAATTCTGTTGTGGGTTTTGGTTTGGGCTTTTTTTTTTTCCCTGTCCCTTTAAATTACCTGTATCTGTCAGGCAAAGGTACAGTGTGTGCATTTTCAAAAGASAAAATAATCCTTAACATCATGTATCCCTACCCACAGCAGTGGAGTTTTAACCAGTACAACTTTGAGATCTCCTTCCAGCCATAACCATTCTAAGATTCTATGATCAGGTGCCTGTACTTAATTTTCGGGGTTTTTGTAACCAATAGAATTAGGTATATAGCATGTTGCTGGTCAGCTGGTAGTAACAGTGGCTTTGTTTTGCATTTTAAGTTACAGCTGTGACTTTTGACTACAGAAATTGCTATACTTACTGATTKATTTCTCTGTTTATCTGGCGGAAAGCTTCAGCTGGTAGGCAAGTGGAACAACRTAGAAACAATTGTGTGACAGCAAACTCCAGAGTAGTATAACAGGAGGATACTGTATTTAAAATGGTAAATATGTCAAATATTTTTTAAGTCTGTATGTCTAGCTGTCAAGGCTGTAAGCAGTACCTTTTAATGATACTAACTTTAGATTTTTAGGAACCTAGATTTAAATCAGAAGTAAATTTAAAAACAATGTCAAAGGGCCTCATTTTGCGGACTGTTAGGCATGTTTATTCCTGTACTGACCTCAGCAGACTTAATGCAGTGCTTACAGCTAAAGCCAGCTATGTTTAAATGTTTTTCACATCTGTGGGAAAATGACTGAGAGTATAAAAATTACAGTACAGAAATTATGGGGGAAGATACAGTTGCTGCTCCTAGGTGGAATGCAGTCAGCACACCCAATACAACACAATCTGTCGGGTCTAAATGGAGGGTGGATGCCTCAGCCAGGCTCTGTCAAGATCCTGGGGAAGAGGGAACTCAGTGTCCTTTCCAGCTKATAACCCTCCCAGCAGCTTAAAACCAAGAGAGAGAAAGGGAGATGTCCTGCTCTTGAATCAGCAGCTGTGGGAAAATCTCTGTCAGAGATCCCCATGGCCAGGTTATCTCAGGTGCCATCCCGAGATGTCTGCCCTCAGGATACAACCACCCCTCACTGGATGAGATGTTTGACAGCCAGCAGTGGGTAAAGATGTGGAGATGCAGGAGGGGGAGTGACCCTGAAGTGCCCTCTGAGCTACTGAACTGCTCAGTGAGGGCTTCCCACAACAGGATGCTGACAGCCGGGTTGGGCACAAGGGCCGAGGCTCTCCTGGGGCACTGACAGATAACCACATACTGAGGGTTTGAGTAAATCTCCCCTCTCCATCACAATACAYGTAAGCAAGGTTGGGTTATGAGATGCTGCAAGTGCAGCTTAGCTTGATTAGATGTTTCAAGTCCCAGATATTTAAGACTCATTTGAAGGTTTCACATCAATTTGAAATAAATTCAGACAAGTGTAATGGGGAGTTCATATATAAATATTTATATTTCAGATACAAAGCTGGAGAGTTCACTAGCCGTATGAAATGAGTGCTGTATTTACACACATTATTTTGAGGCACAGTTATACAAAAGTCTTACAGAGCATGACGTACTACACYATTGTGCTGGTTAAATGTCATTCAATATTTCAATGTGTATAGGCCTACAGCAGATCTACAAAAATGAACTATTTTGTACATTTTTCACATTGCAGGTTCTTTAAGGTAGGTGGATGAATATAGGCTTTCTAGAAAGACAGTGGTGAAATGCATTACACAAAACAATATTAAATAATTATAGTTGTCAGTCCCAGAAAACTTATATACTTACAGGTGTTCAATTAGTTACAGACCCATGGAAATGAAGCCTTCTGTATCATAGATATATTCAATCATAACTTAACCATGCACTTTAGGCAACATCTTTGTAACAGAAGCTGTCTCCTGAAGTGATGAACAGCTTAAAAACAGTCCAACATTTGTATTCAGTAAATCAAAATCTGGCTAAATGTTTTTTCTGCCTCTCTCCCTTCTTTCTCCATTATTGTTCATCTCACTTCCCATCCTCGTACCCATGACATCTTGAAAAAGTACTTCGGATTGCAGGTTGCCTTGGGAGGAAAACCTCTGACTTGTTCTGGTGCAGGTGTAGCTGTAATGTTGGTGTTGAAGGCCATGCTTCTGTTTCTGAAAAATGTCTGTCTGCCTTCCTGTGCATGCAGGAGTTTAACTGTGGTTTTAATGGTCTGCATGTATGAGAGAGGTGAMATTTATAGGAAGCATAAGAGCTTCACTTAGTCCTGATGAAGGGACTCATCCCAGAGACTTCTATTCCAATTATAGAGGGCAGTCTAATAGAAATATTTTCTCCCCGTACAGATGTGCATTAAAAGTATGCTATGATCTTGGCAAGTCCTTCACCAGTGCATTCYACCTGCAAGGGCTCAATTCAGTTGGCCCAAGAAGCTGGTCCTGTTTGCATTGCTCTTGGGTGCCTTGCATGACCTTTTCCTGCYGCTCCTCATAGCTTTCTCCAGTACACGGACATTTGGAATAACCTGTGGCAGCTCCAGTGCAGCTGTGTGCTGGTGTTCAGATGTCCATAGAAGGTTTAGGTGTGCAACATCCATATTCAGTATGAATGCCTGAAATTTTGGGTGTATGAAAGTAAACAGATTGGACTGGATACTATCAATGATTTAGAAATTGCTGTGATTTGCCTTCAAAATCCTCACAGCAGTAACTGCATTACAGTGCTTAAGAGAGCACTTCCATGACCAGTAGATTCAGCCCAGTCCTAATAAAGTGTCATATAAYGTGTTTCCAGTTCCACTAATTAATAGCAGGTTTGATCAAATGATGAATTAATCTGGAGTTTCCTCAGAATAATGAAAAGAGCTTCATCAGGGGGCTTTGAAAATTGCATCCTCTATCCTGGTGGTTTTGTTGTATTTTGGCATTCAAAAAYGCATTCAGTTATATTCAGCATCACTAAAATYGCAGTTGATTYRCTTTRTGTGGTTCCTCTAAAAGACTCAGTGACTGACACAGGCAAGATTTAGTTTATCCTTTGCTGCTTTGTGACAACATGTCATACATGTAACCCTATAAGGTTTTAGCAAATACATGCTGGTATTCCTCTCYTAYTAATGAAAATTTACTGTTGGCTTAGAAGTTAGGTCAGTCATTTATTGGGCTKGTAATTTCCACATCTCTTCCAATTTTTCTTGCAGCAATGCATTTAGGAGCGCTGTTACATCAAATGGAAGGTCATCAAATGATGTCCTGCGAAGTCCATGGTATTAGCTTTTTAAACTCGTACCATACAAAAAGAAATCACTATCTCCTCCATGAAAACAAAGATGTGTGCTTAAATAACTGTTACCCATGCACCCAGCTGTGTAGAAAATACTGCCTTAAGGAAGTATTATGTCCAAAAACTWAATCAAAATACCTTTCTGTAGATAATTGAGAGACCTACTAGGAAATRACAAAACCACCAAGTTTAAACACTGTGTTTTAAGGATGCTGACAGTGATCGTGGATTACTCATTTCTAGGCAAACAGATGAATTGACATTGGTGTATATATTTAGCTATTTCAAGTCAACTTTGAGGAATAAGCACTGATTTAATCTTTATTTAAAGATTTTCAGATGTTATCACGTAAACACCAATTGTCTTGGCATTTGCTACCTCTTTCTCTTGCTTCCATCTGGATGACTAATGAAATCACTCTTCTTTCTGGGAACMGTGATTGTTCCAGTGTCTCAGAGGGACTTGTTCTGGTGCAAGTTCATCAGAACTGTAACAACCTTTATTAAGGGAAAATTCAGCAATCCTGTGATTTCACTGAAACAATGTGCTGAGAATCTGTGGCTGTTCACAAATCAGGACATGAAGTCCTCACACCTAACCTTCMATGCTGCATGCTAAAGGGATATCCAGCTGTTCTAAAATGTGCACCATTGACACCTTCTCAAAAGCTAGCAAAGCAGAGGTATCATGCCTTTTGCACACTAGTGAACCAAATCAATAGATTTTAAAATCTTTGTGTGAAATAGGAAATCTAAATTTCTTTTAATTTGACAGCATTCAKTGAGTGCACTAGAAATGTGCTTTGTACTTTTAGAGGTGTTGAACCTTAAGACCCCTAAGCAAGACATTATTTGCCAAAAAGCTGAGAGCGTTTGTGACTGGAGTAAAAGTATATGCAGTCAAAAGATTTTTAAAAATGCAATTAGTATTGGATCTAGTATTCAAAAGTCTGTGGGCACATTCTTATGAGTAATAGTGCCTTGGAAAGTAAAAGAAAATTATATAAATATGATATATTATTTCATTAAATTTAAAAGAAAACAGTCTTTTATGGAAGGAATCAGCACACATCACAGAAGACAAATAAAAGAAATTTTAAAATTTCTTTTTCTGTTTAAAATTCCTCAGTCATTTGATGCCTGTATACAACTCATTATGTACAACTCAATATGAACCAAAATGTGTCCATCAAGTGCCTGCTCCAAAGCACASACAGTAACTCTGATTCTTGMTTCTGTTTTCARTTTACATGGTTGAACCACTTTGAGYTTATGACTGGTCTCTGTGAGCTGAGTTTGAGGCATTAAAAGCTTTTGCCAGTATCTTAAGGCTGTTTTCCAAGAGATTCTGCGTCCAGTACTGTGTTGAACTGGGATCTTTGAGGTGCTTTGAGCTGTTCCTTTCAATATGGAGCAGCATTGCAACATAGGGGGTTGCTGACACATTATTCTTAACTCATCGTAAAAACGTGTTTCATTCCATCCTGAGTCCAGCAAAGCAGTGGAGGTAGGAGAGCTCCAAAGCAAATGGATCCATTCTATTCCATGACAGATTGTGGTTTTCCAGTATTCACATATAGCCTGAAGGTATTCATCCCTGCTAATGAGCCATAATTGACTCAACTTTACTGATGCAAGAGGCAKTTGTCACATCTTTGAAGATGTCATAAACCATCAAAGATTCCTGAAGTGTYCTGTGATCCAAAGTATTAACACCATCTAGTGTAAAACTCCCASACCCACAGGGGATACCTGGACTTTCTCACCTGACTGTGAACAAATGTAATTCTAGTGGACTCTCTGCTTCTTGCGCTTGCCCCAACCCGGAAGGATCAAGATTGATGCCATCAGGATCTGTGGAGTGGTAATTTAACTCTTGTCACTCTGCTTMTCTCCCCCTGCCCTCTCCTTTTCTATGTCTCCATCTCTTGCTTCACATTTATTRCTAAATATAAATCCTATTGAATTCAGCATATGGGTCTCATTTGCGCTTTCATTGRGGCAGAGCTGTGTCTCTTAATAATTGTAATACCTGGATCTTAACCTGTGGTTCGCAGGCTGACAAATAAAACAAGGCCCTCATCATCTCTCACACTGAGGTTTTCAAGGAAAGAACAGCTTTGAGGCTGCACTGTGTCAGGAGGGGCCCCTCCTAGAGTGYACAATGTCCTTGCAGATGCCCCAATGAGCAGTAGTTCTGCTGAAAACCAGGCATAATAACTGGTTCCTGTGGGTCCAAACAATTGGCCTCTTCAGACCACCACGTGTATGGAGGAAGTTGATGCCTCTGGTAAAAGCCTTCAGTTGAGAATGGCCAAGTCATAATAAAGGCTCTGAAACTGCTGTTGTGCTTTGTATTCATCGCATTTCCTAGATTCTTTTCAAGTCAGAGAGTCAGACGCAGATAATGTGGGAGGGCACTGGAAAACAACTAGGAAATAAGGTAGGCAACGTAGTATCTGGAAAGCTGAGGACTCTAATTTGTCCTCCCAGTTGTGGGATGGACAGTTTCACTGACCAGCTCTAATTTTTTGCCTTTCACTACTAGGAAAAGAAAACTCTCCTCCCACTGCACCTTCATTAGAGGGGAACAATTCCTTCCAAATTAAATGCACTCCATATTCCAGTCTGCCTGGAGAAAAGAGGGAGCAGTGGCTTTAGACTGATGTTATTGGGGAGGGGGAGGTGTGAAATCCCAGCCTTTTTTAGGCATAAGCTTACAATTAACAAAGAAATAAATATGTCTGGATGATTACYACCTTCAAAAGCCTTGCAAGAAAATAGGTTGCATTCACAGTGGTATTAATCATGATCAATCTATTTCCCCTCTCACTGCAAATCAGTGCAGTTTTCAGCTAACAAGAATGGGTGCCCTACTTGAGCAGACAAACCCAGGTAGGAGAGGCACTTAGCATGGCATTACCATCATTACATCCCAAGGTTAAAGGCAATGAAACTCCAGGAGCAGCAAAGTCAAATCAGTTCAATTGTATGATTGTTCATRGTCACAAAGTGGTGAGGCTGGCAGGGGATCCAGCATAAAACTTAGGACTTTCCAGAGGAGCTCCTTTAAGGTAATTCATTGCCCTCTACAGTAGCTTAAATCAGAAGGGCTAGAATGGTCACAGTAAATGTGGCTCCTGACATTTCTAAAGAGCAATATTAGTGATAGCCAGCTGCTAGGCCAGATGTCAAAGATGCATTAAGAGCACTTGATTTTAATCTAACTCATTGCCAAGAAGCAGAATGGATTTGGCTTTGAGCAATGTGATAAAAGATAGATTGTGATTAATGAAGCAGTACAACTTAACCACGTAAGTTGACTCCCACTTCCTTCTCTCCAGTATTTTCACTGTCCAAAAGCAGTTCTTTTGTTTACCAGCTTTACAAGGGACATGTAAATTGTTAATTATCAATCTGTGRGCCATTAAAGAAGTTGCTTTTGCTTTCTCAGCTTGAAAACCAAGGGGGAAGGATAATAGGTTTGGTAAACAGAGCTGTTCAGATAATGGAGAAATTAAAAGAAAAGCTATCATGGAATCAGCATGGGAGCTCAGTGCCATAATACTTTTACTGACCTGACTTCAACGTATAGATGGGGACTGGAACTCCGTACAAAAAAAGAGTCTCCTTCATGGGATGTTCCAATTCAACATGCCCTAAGAACAGCAAGAGATGGAAGTATATTCTTCCTTTTGCCTTACCATTTGAACAGAGATTACAGTGCTGGAAATAACCAGTTAGTGCCTGTATTTTTGGACTTYGCRCTAGGTAATGAAGTAGAGTGCATGGAACTGCAGAATCAAGATAGAAAAATAAATGGAATACAGTCTCTAATAAATGGTGCATATTTATACCAAGAAGTGATCTAGAGTTCTCATGACATGAATTCAAAGAGCAACATTCATAGGAAACATGTTTGCATAAGCTTGAGCCTGGAAAATTGAAGAGGCTGACAATATTTAGAACAAGCTTCATGCAGTTCCATAAGCCGTTTGCAATCTGTAGGGATGTTCTGATCTTCCAAGGAGAGGAAAGGGGTGTAATAATTCCAAACATCAAGAACAGAGAAGCAGTTGCTAAGCTGTGACAGAGGCCCTGGAGGGTTCTACCAAAATCAAGAAGGCTGTCAAAATCTCAGTTCTACTGGGACCTCAGGCTGTATTCAAACTGCAAGCATGTTCTCATAGGGCATCTAAACTTGCCTTAACTATTGTGTCTGAATCCTCAGCTTCAGGCATGCTTTAGTAACAGATGTAGTTCTGAAAAAGAAAAGAAAAGAGACTTTTTTACATCTACCAGCTACTTTTTAAAGGGAATGTATTTTTATTATACATCACATTTCAGAGCTCACTAGCCAAGCAATAAACTTCAGCTGCTCCCAAAAAATCCACACCTCTCTAGCCCCATTTGAAGGCCGCTGCAGTAATCTGAAAATACAAATACTTGATTCCTTAAGCCATTACAGAAATTTTGTCACCACATTGTTAGACTTACTTTAGCATATCCCTGTATGAAACAGCAGGCTTACAGGATAATAAGGGTTTGGATTCAGGTGGAGTTAGCTGTGCTTCCTAATGTTGCATGGTTGGAAATAAAAGATCTTCACCTTTCTCCTTCCCACACACTTCACTTTCTTAATATTTCCATTTTTTTTGGTCTTTTCCTCAATTGGGTAGTAAACATCTAAACATCTATAAGGACTTTTGGGGCTCTCCTGGTTTTGAGTTTTGGGTACAGGTGGTATTTTGGGTTCCTTTTTGTATTAACACATATGCTTGTGAAAANTGTTTAGTTTTCCTTTTTGTATTAACACATATGCTTGTGAAAAGTAGCTGATTTTACAATGCCTTAATTGGAAAGCTGGCATCAGCTCAGTCTATCATTTCTTCTTCATGGATCCTGCATGGTGTAATTGGATGTCACTTTTGTGCCCTTGATCTGCATTTTCTGAGAAGAAGAGAGTCAGGATCTCTTTGTAAACTCATATTTCCCTTTCCACAGTTTCTCTTTCCACAAGCCCTTGGGCAGCAGACTTTCTTGCTATGCAGGAACCGGAAGGTGGATTAATCTGTAAAGAAAGGATTTGTACTCAAATGTAGCAAAAMAGAGGTGCCAAATTTTGCTATTATGTATTTCCTTTTGCAAATTATTATAAATTGTAACCACTTCTGTAGCTRTAGGGCAGATTGCAATTGCTTTTGTGGACAGTACAACTACATTTTACRTGGAGCAATGCTATCACAAGATGAAAGCTTGCTTGCAAAAGACGCATCACAGGATATGACTGCTCCTGCAAAGTGCGTAACCCAGATAGCACAGGCAGGGAACAAAATACCATAAAAGGAGAACACCAAGTCTAAAGTGGCATCAGAAGACCACCCCAGATTGCCCCCCTGATGGRCCCTCAGAGACTGTAACTGTGGGCTTGTGCAATGCTGTGGCAGCCTGAGGTGCAGTTGTCATAAAGGGGCTCTGGAAATGAGCACAGCCATTTGAGGAAGAAGTGCAACTGCAGTAGTATAAAGTAAAGGACTGCTTGGGGTGCCTCTGGCTGTTGCCACACACCTACCACTGYTACTTTTGCTTTATTCATCTGTCCCTTATTAAATTCTAAAAACTTTGAGGAGTGGGCTTCATTTCTCACAACGTCCAATCACACATACTTGGAAACCAAGTGCAAACACTGCACCAGCTGTGTGCCTGATCCTGGAAAAAAAGGCTTAGCATTCAGATAAACAGAGGTCAAATGAAGAGGTTAAGCTTTGCCAGATGCTATTAATATCAATATCAGAATGATTTTCTGATTGAAAATATGGGKTTTTACCCTCTGTATTGTTTCAATATAGAGGTATCTGTTTAGCTTGTCTCTTGCCAGAGCAGAGATACCAGCAGAAAACAATCTAATAACTTTGTTCTACCATAAGTGTCTGAGTGTAGCAATTGCCTCCCTTAGCCTTGAAATGCAACATTTGATGAAGAGCACATCAGATGTTTGGTATTTTTCAGCAGCAAACAGAGTGCACTATTCATTACTCCTGCTTTACATGCAGAAAGAGCCCAGTTTATCCTTAAGTTTTATTTGCARCAATTTTAGAGTAGGAAAGATGACAAAAAAACAAAGAAGGAATGAGATGTGCAAACAAGCATGTGGGAGGTTCATGAAATTATTGAAGTATGGGTACTTCACTCTTTATTTCTTGGATGTTTGTTTAATTAATTTAAGCAGGTTCCCTGGAGAGTGAGGGTTAACCTCATGCTCTGGATGGAACTGTGTGTTCTGCTCCTTTAAAATTTAAGGGGTCTGTAGTGGTTTAAGAGCCATCTGGAAGATTAAGCCCCACACAAGCTGTTCCCTTTCCCCTGTCCCTTCTGATGAAGGAGGAACACTAGGAGAGATTATAAATTGGAACAATTTACTGAAAAGCACAATACCCACATCAGTACTAATAACAAAAACAAAAACCCCAACAACAGTATAGAAAAGAGGGAAGGTGTTTTATCCTCAAAAGCATGTTCACCACCAAACTTTGAGCCCCATCTTCCCATAAAAAAAGAAAACAAAAAAACCCCAAAACCCACCACCACAACAACAAAAAGGATAAAACCACCTCCTTGAGAGCTTAGGTTATCTGTGCCATGCTGCCCAGTGTTTTCTCCAGCCCTCTGTGCTCAGCTGTGTTTAGCAGTATCCTCTCAGCTGCTTCTGCTCGAGTTGGGTTTTCGGGTTCCTCTGTGGCTCTTTCCTAGTGCTGAGGGCAGTCTGGGTTCTCCTGGCAGGTCTCTGCATTTTGGAGCAGCAGTGCCTGGGGCTCTCCAGGGCTGGCAGAGGACATTCCCACTGCAGCAGGGCTCTCTYCTGGTGCCAAGCAGCCATGTGGTTCTGACCCTGGTCCCACACTCTCCACAGTGAGCCAGGAAAAATGGCAAACTTTGAGTTTCTGGCCCCCTCTTTGTCTTGGCAAAACCACACTACCAGCAATGCTGTGGGTGGTATTGAACAGCCAGTGGTAAAAGATTCTCCCCCTTTTCTTCTGTARCCAGGACAGGGTTTGACAAAAAAAACCAGGGAGACCTACCAGGGGTAAGGATTCTATTTGAGATACACTAATCCGTAAAGGATTGAGAGAATGTTTGATATTTGCCAAAGTAAAACATTCATTCATGTGTTGTTTAGTATTTTGGTGACACTTGAACATTGAATAGAGGTATTTTCTTTTCTCTAGTAGATGATTCTCTGTCTCACGGGAGCCAATGGGTCGTTCTGCCGCTGACCCTGAGAGAGAGTTTAGGTTTAGTTTGGTCAAGAAAACAGTAACAATCTTGTTGTAATGGGAGTTATAGCACTTTTGGCAGGTATTGGTGGGAAGATGGCAATCCCAGTGAAACAGCTGAAAGAAATYTCAAAGGAGAGCTCAGGAGAGACAAAGGAAATCATGCTGCCTGCTCCTGTGGAGACCTAGACACCAAGAATACTGAATTTATAAACTACAAAGTTACAGAAACCAGAGATGAAGACAAAACCAATATTTAGTGAGAATCTCCATATCCAAGAAAAAGATAATAAGACTGAAGAAGTGGACTAATGGTCATGAGAAGTGAGAAATCAATAAGCAATAGAAGATAGAATACTAATTAATGAAGAGAACTGTAAGTCAATGAAAACAAATTCATTTGTTTGCTAAAATGYATAAATATYTAAATGTTTTGATAACTGATGTACGTATTTTGTGTAGTGATTCCCATGTACCCAAACTTTGAATAATGTCAACTTTCTAACCTAACAAACTTGAGATTTTGTCAGTTTTGGTGGCAAGATTCATGCTGTCATGSTCTAAGCCAGCAACTGAGCCCCACAGCATCACTCACTCATCCCCTCACCAGTGGAATGAGGGAGGGAATCAAAAAAGTAAGAAAACTCTGGGCTTGAGATGGAAACAGTTTAATAGGGAAAGCATAAGCCTTACATTTAAGCAAAGCAGAACAAGGAATCAATTTGCTGCTTCCCATGGGCAGGCATGTCACACTCAGGAGAGCAGGGCTCCATCAAGAGGTAACAGTGACCTGGGAAGACAATAGTCATAGCTCCAAATGTTCCTGCCTTCTTTCTTTTTCCCCCTCCACTTTACATACTAAGTGTAATATCATATGGAATGGAACATCCCTGTGGTCAGTAGGGGTCACCTCTCCCARCTGTGTCTCATCCCAACTTCCCATGCACCTCACTAGCCAGTATGACAGTACAAGAAGCAGAAAGCCCTCCTTAGCAATGACAAAAACATCTCCATATTATCAACACTGTGTTCAACACATATCCAAAATAAAACTTCATACTAGTCACTCTGAAGAAAACAGCTAAATAGGGCCAAAATCAGCACATATGCCTGGCAGGAGTGCTCTCTTTCTACTTTCTTCTTTAACACAATACAGGAAAGAATACTATACAAATTTAAGTGCTGTCCATGTTTCATTGGCCCACAGTAAACTACTGCCCTCAGTTTGACACACCATAAACCTTCACAGAAAACTACTCTCCCTTTTTGTCACTCAGAGGTTGTTTGAATTCAGCTGTATCCCCAGTTTGCCTCAGGCCCATAGGTCCCAGGCCCAGCCACATGGCCTCAGATCATATCACTGGGGAAGTACATATGTTGGGATCTTAGAGCTATTAGGAAACATATCAAAAATAAAGTGAAATTAGGGATAGACAACAATCATGACTGGGCAAGAGTGTGCTCTTACCCAGTTAATGAAGGATAGCAAATCAGGGCAAATTATCAGCCCTRTTTCCACCTACGAGGTCATTGGAAATCAACTTGTAGCTCTATCATTTGAGATGAACATGAGATCCAAGTAACTGCTTGGGGTCAGTAGAGCTTAWATGAGAGTCAATTAACTGGCCCATGATCACTTCTCAGGAATGTCATTTGAGATTAACTTGTGGGCTAAATAACTTCTGTAGAGTTATCTGAGGTGAATCTGAGGGGTCAGCTAACCTGTCAAATAGGGTTTGTCTGGCACCCACATGAGACCCAGGTATATGCAGGGTGTTGTTTGAGGTCAGCTAGGCTCTTGTTTGGAGCCCAGGATTATCTGAGGTCAACCTCACATACAGAGMCCTTGACAGACACTTGACCTTCACAGAGGTCCTTTAAAGTCACCACTCTTCTCCTTTGGAGAAGGGGCAAACATTCAAAGTCTGTTTGGTATCCAGTTAAGCAGTCAGGATTCATTTGAGCTCAACCAGAGAGCCTGTTAGGGTTCATGTGAGGTCAGTTCAGCCTTTGCTCGGTGCCCAGAAGTCATTCAAGGTAAACCTCAGAACCAATTTTAGTTTGTCATTTGGCATCAACCTTCCCCTCATTTGATGCCAATAGGTCACTGTTCTTGACTCCTGTCTGAGGTCATCTGAATTCATTGGCAGATGCAACTCTCCCTGCAAGGTCATCTAAGGTCAACTCTCACAGTCATGGCCCAGGTCAATTCAAATAAACATGAGTTTAAATAACTTATGGGAGTCACCCATAAGGTCCAATTGGCTTCATTTCAGAGCTCCAAGGCTCAAATGTTGACCTCATTGAGGTCAAGATGCTAAAAAATTAGATAAAAGAGCTCACCTTGGGCCAGTATGATAGATGGTGATCTGCTTGGGGTCATCTCAGGTCAATGCCTGGGGTCAGCTTTACACCCAGTAAATTGCCCAGGGTCACACTGGTCCTTGTTTTCATTCAACAAGTTATTTGGAGTCCAGTTCAGAACAAATTAACCTGCAGATGTGTCATGTGCTATCCAACTTTAATTCCAATGAGCTACACCAAGGAATCACTGGGGCTCAGCCTGGGCTCCTTTAATGCAGAGGTCACCTGAAGTTAATCCAGACCACATGTCCTTATGGTCACTTGAGGCCAACCTTATATCCATTGAGTAAAACARGAGGAATGTGGCCATTCCTAGCTGACCACCCTGGACCTCCCTTGCTCTCCTTGCTCAGTCGCTGACCTGACTGTTTCCTGCTCAGATGTTTTCAGAGGGCACATTAACACTTCAAATATCATAGCAGGGGTCATCTGAGGAGAAGCATCTCTTTCTTCATCATCAGGTGAGACACCTGTCRAAACCAGGCCACCCTGAGTACACTGTGTAAATGTGTTCTAGTACGTCACTAGTACGTCACTGCCTTGTGCTACAGACCACAAAAACAAGATKACATTGGCAGTATCCCTGTGGGACAAGAGTTCAGTCAGGAGAAGGGCTCRGAAGTCAGAGACTGTTCTCTGTGACTCAGCCTCCCCTCCTCTTCCTCATCTCTCTTCTTTCATCTCCTCCTCCCTTCTGTCAGCCCAGTTGGGCTACCTTCAAAGTGTCAAACCTGAACTGTAATATTTTTAATGACAACCTCAGAAATGGAAGTTTTTAGTCATTTACCTAAATCTTTGACACAAACAACGCAGCCAGACTCTCTTTAGGCAACAAAGTTACTTCTTTCCTGCAGAACCTTTCTCTGATTTTTCTTCTTGAACCTTAAGCACTTCATCATGACTGAAAATTAATATCCAAATGTAGCCAGGGTACTTTAAAACACTGATTTGTTTTCTGTTCTGCTAACAGAACCAATGCCATGGAGGCAAATGGACAGAGCACTACAACTGTTTACACACTTCAATATCAAAGAGTGTCCTCGTTTAAGGCAAATTTGGGAGGAAACTTTCAAAGGGGTCCCTCCAGAAAGGAGATTAAAGCAGCCCCTCCCCCTACTGGTTTAGGAAAATATTTCCCTGGAGAAAAGTGGGAAAAAATGTTTAACCAGTGAAGTATTCACAAGACAAAAAATGAACAATATTAAACAATAAAACCTCTCACTGTTCTGAAGAGATGGCAAATTCAGGAAGTCCTGTTCATGGGTTGTAGCTCAGCTYRCTCAGTCTCTCATCASTCCCTCWTGTGCTGGAAAATGYCACATCCTGAGCCCTGGGGGGCCACAGGTGTGAGCTCCCGGTGTTTCTCTGGGTTTTCAGCCCAGAGCAGGCTGAACAGTTCCAAGAAAAAGAAAAGCCACAGTCTGGGGAACTCCTCTGCCTCAGCTAGCGAAAAACTACCTAAAGGCAAAGGAGAGCTCTCTCCCGCTATCCCTGCTGCAGGAGCAGGAATGCAGGGGAGCCAGAGCAGCTTCTGCAAACAAACTGCAGCTTCTTCTCTTCCCCACTTTGCTCTCGGGACAAGGCTTAAGTGCAGAACTTAATGTCCAGTATAAACAGAACAAACAACTGGGGATACAAGCATCATAAAGTCCAGACAAAAGACATCCTCACCTCAGGACAAAGAGGAAAAGTAGTTTTTGCCTAGTTTTAGTTTGAAATTTTTCTTCCCCAGGAGTAGTTACCATGAATTGGGAGATCAAACTGTCTTCCAGGATAAGCCAAGAGGTGACAAAGACAGTAAAGAAAATCTGAAAAGCATAAGAGATCTTGCAAATGATCTAGCAATAAGGTAAGCACTGACTGCTCTGGCGTGACAGCTGATGAAAAGGCCCAGGTCAATCCAGACAGGTTTTCCTTTATCTCTGGGAACTATTTTTCAGCAAAAGGTGACTGGCATCAGCATCCTAAGAATGGCAAACAGATATAAAAGGTAGCAGATTTGATAATTGAGTGCTAATCATATATAGCTGCTCCTTGTTTACWCTTGTGTCTATGCAGGCTTTTCACATCAGAGAACTAAAATTATAGTACAAACTAAGACTGCTATATTTAAGCAACTATATCCGTTTTTCTAAAACCTGCAGCAGTGATTGGATTTACCAAGTTTTCTAAGAATTGAGCAGACATCTCAACTACAAAAAACAAATCTGCAGTTTATTGAAAAACTAATAAGTAAATTAAAATATCTAMTTTCTTCTTCTGTTAAATTAAATTTTGGCTTATGAGACAGGTGTAGAAGTATTCTTGCTGTACATATATTGACTAGAAGAATAGCAACTAATGCTACTACAGAACTGAAACAAAAGAGGAGCTGGAAACCACATGATAAATATAGAATAGATGTTTATTACTTTGAGATTAAAAATAAAAATAACTGCATTATTATCTGTATGTTACTTCCACCTGTTTCCCTTAGTGCTCRGAAACATTATTTCATTTTACACCTATCAAGGACAGAAACATTGTGAAAGTGCTCTTTTATTCTTTAGAAAYCATATGAAATAGACTGACAAAAAAATACAAATCCATTTCTAGAAAATACATGTGTAATATCCCTTTTGATTTTATTGCACTAACAATAAACGAATAACCCCAAGTACACCACAACTATGAATCAAATTTAAAAAAGCCTTCCTGAGTATGAGGTTTTCAATTTCTAAATATTTTTCATGTGTTCAAGTTACATCTCCAATGCAGCAGATACCAAAAAAACATTTTGCTGTGGATAATCCCAAATTAATTCCTAAGTAAGCTTCTTTTAAGCTCATATTAAAAAGTGAGCTTATGAATACTCTGGTGGATTTTTTGTTTTGTTTGTCCTTTCAAAACTTTACTGCCTGACTTATTTGAACAAAGTAAACAGGGCTTTTTTTTCCCCCTGAACCCAGCAGAATTATAAAAGAAATCCCTATATGTGTTTTTCAGCAAAAACRAATATTGAAGTTAATAATCAGAAACCCCTATGGTTTGGTTTCACACACATGATTTCCTCTTCCACTCTAGTTGTCAAGCAGTTGGAGAAAAAATCTGACTTCCACATCTTTCATTGCATATGAACCCAAATTTTAGTCTGAGTGTGGCTTACTGCAGTCCCCATTAATGGCTGTTGGGGTTTTTTTCCATGTGTTCAGTAGGCATGTGCTTCAATCCAAGGTCAGTATTCAGAAATCAAAAGACAACTTAAAGAATGTACAGAATTTGTAGGAAGAAAGACACCAAGATGTCAAAAGAAATAAATTTTTTTGAATTATTTTCAATATAATTTATTACTGAACTATGAAAAGGGAGGGGAGGAAGGTCTTTAATCAAATACTTGAATTTACAGTTTAGTGAAATGTGAATCAGTACTCCCAAAAAATGCAAAAAGAAAGGTGAGGCATAATTTATCTGCCACCAGAATTACTGGACGTCTTCAGCTTAATGTCTCCACACATGGAGAAATTAGTGGAGGGATAAAAATATATAATGGAAMAACTTGAAATGCCTCTTTTTCTTGTTTCTTCCACTTAATATTTCACTCTGAACAAAACTAAGAAGCTAAAAAATTAAATAAACTACATTTTAACACAGATTAGTATCTTGCAAGGATCCCCAATTTTATACTGTAATGTAGTATTTACCTTGATAGATACTGACAAGAAGGAATAAGATAAGGAAACACTGACCTAGCTCTACATCATAAGAATTCTCACAAGTGTTGCTGTGAATGCAGGATCCACCCACTCTTGCAGGCAACAAGAKCATGGTCAAGAAAAGATCATCTGAAGAATGATTTGTGCATACCTTCAAAACTTGTGAGGAAATGAAAGGTGCTCAGGCCCAGCCTGGTATACAGTTTATTTCTTGTGCATAATATGTATGTGTTTTGAACTTACAGTAACATGTATTAGAACACCAGTTGTGCTAAATACTTCTGCTGAAAACTTCAGTCTTTACAAAAATCATATTACACAGATTAATTTTTCTGATTTCTGAACTTCAGCTGTAATCAGAGGGCATCAGCAGAAACAAAAGTGGATGCTACCCAATAGAATTGCACCACTGTTAGACAACAGTCCTACATTYGGCATGACATTGAAAGCAAGTTAAACACCAAATGGAACACACCATTCTTTGTGGAATCTAAAGTCTTTCTTCCAATTGCAACTTTAAAACATTCAGAAGGTAAAATATTATAGAGACAGGCAAGTCCTGAAAGTCAAATGAAAGTCAAGATGTTTGCACTAAAGACCATGGAATATTCAACTTCATCCCCTCAAAATGAGAACAGTCAATGCTTGTCCAATAATCTGCCCCTTTATTGTGCAACTTTTTCTTGGTGTGTGAAAAGAATTGAAGACTAAGTTCCTACCATTTTTTTCAGTCTGTCATGATTACTGTTTAAACCAAAAATKAATTACTCATATATTCTTGGTTTGTCTCTGCATCAAAATCAATAATAAAGATAAAGTAGTATTTCTGCAATTTCCTGGAGAGCCTTTTATGCTCAAGAAAAGTGAGCACAGTGCTGAGTGGGCTCTGACTGAAAATGAATTATTTACACATGTATACATTCATTTACCAAAAAGCAGAAAGAGAAACAAAAATTACTACCACTTGGAAATAATCTTGTCACAGTCATTTTCCTAAGAAAGTGCAATCTGGAACCATGATCCACATTATTTAAAAAAAAAAAAGGCACTGATGGGACAGTTCATCCAGGAAAGGGGTGACCTGCTCCAGGCAATTCATTAATCTGTGTAAGAAAGGCCAGCATAAAAGCATGGAATGGGGGTAAATAAAGCTATTGTTTTTTCATTCCTTGTCTATAGGGTCTAGCCAGCGCAGGTGGATGCTGCACTCAGTCACCTGTATTTTGTGATTTTGGACAAATTCTTGGCAGTGATAAGGGACAGGTTTTGAAGCATGCAAACACATGGGCTCTCTGCTTCACAGCCTTGTGTCATACTCAGTAGGCTCATCTTCATCATCAGCTTCTTTGGTGCTTGTTTCCATTTCTATTCCAAAAGCTGGACCAGCAATTTCCAATTTGTAGTCACYTCTCAAATCTATGGCAAGAAAACAAATTCAATAATGCAGCCAAGTAAATGTCTGAAAAGCACAAACATCTCAAGCAGTGTTCAACCCAATAACTGATGGCAGTTTGTTTGAWGTTTCCAAGAGGAAGAAAATCTGGAACAAGGTAAATAAGAACCAGGGGGTTGAGAGCCCTGGGGAACTCAGTGGTGTGAGCCCATATGAATGAATCTTCCCTGACTGTGTTCATTCAGCTGATTTTCCCCTCTATTATCTCCAGCTGCCACAGACAAAAATAATCAAACCAATAACACAGCAGTTTCTGTTTCAGAATCAAACAGTAATCATCACTCCATGTAGGCAGTGAAGGGAAGGAGCTTTCACTACAGAAAAAAAAAATCGGTGGCTGAAAAATTATCCAGAGAGCAATCTGTTTGGGCTTTCAGTCTTTAAAATCTGCCACACATCAAACAGAAACACATTCTACTAAATATAAGGTGAAMAACAGGCAATTCCAACTAAGCATAAGTAGGGGCTGCAGGAGGGCCAGAAAACCTCCAGTGAGATTTTCCCCAGTTAATGCATTGCAAATTTTCCATTGTTATTCTTTCTTATTCTAAAAGATATTGCAGATGTTATCTGTAGTGATGACACTGGAAAAATGGGTTTCCATTTAGCAAAGAAAGGGAAACAATTCAACAGAAAGAAGCTTTCATGCTGAATGCCAATACCAGTTTGATGAACTCCCACTCTTACATGGATGTTTGGGCAAAGAGCAGTATTCTCATATCTGCCTTTGAACAGAAAGACTATGCCTACCAGAATCTTCCAGCTCAACAGAATTTCAGTTCTTTATAGCACATTGAGGCCTTTATTTTGTTGCACTTATGAAGTTATACATAGAYTAAAAATTAATCTTTACTTTGCATACCGGGAAGTTTCAGCTTTCTGCAGCAAGAATTACAACGATGCTTTGCAATGAAGTTTCTTATTGCATCTTCTCCTAGGTTTGCTGGTCCAAATACCATTTTTCCAGACCTAAAAGAAATATTCTTTACAAATTAATGAATCTAAAATGAAGCAATTATAGGGGAGGGAGATTATGCCTTTTTTTTATCTGTTAGCCCTTTTTATGAAGACAATCGRAGTTCAATACACATTACAAGTTTCTTAGATATGAGAAATCTGTCAGTTCCAGTACAATAGTAGCYTACATATATCCCACACTACTTTTCTTTTTCTCTAAAGGCAGACAGGACAGACCCATCAGCCCCTACTAAAACCTTAAAAGGAAATCTGGGCACAGTGACATTTTGATGACACTTGCCATAATCTGCGTGATTCTGCTGCAGCCMCCACTCATTCCCACCAAGCAAGTAGTTTGGTTCCAGTTTTGATGGCGGGCATGTGAGAACAAAACAGCGCCAACAAGGGCTTATTTTCACTTTAAACCAGAAAGGCAAAGTCTAGCCGAACCCTAGTCACAAAAACATGCAGCATAGAAAAATGGGGAAAAAAAGTTAAAAACCAAAACCCACAGTATGCTGCTGACAAGCAAGGTTTTAAAATTTATTGTCTTCATCCTGCACTCATTTCCATGTGTCTCTTCTCTGACCAATTCATCAATGCTACTAGGGGATCCMTTTGTGGAAATGTATTGCATACTCTGAAAGAAACTGTCACGATTACAAACAGAAACCACCCACATCCACACTTGTATTAGAAGTACYACATAATTACCACAGATTCTTAAAGTAGTCTGAAAGCTCAGTGTTCATTAATTTTAGTATAGGTGCACCTTTACTCTCAAGAATTTGACAATCTAGACAGTCTGTGGAACACAGCACACAATAAACACTTCCGCAGAAACTTTACAAATGCCAGTATTTTATTTTAATGATATGCAGAGTGGAAACAGCACATTTTAAAATCTGAAAYCAATTACAGCTCTGAGAAACTATAGAAAATATTTTAATACTCTGAAATMTATCTGTAATTCACATTAACAAAACTATATTCCCTCTAAGGAAATCAGTGTTCAAACATGAAACTCTTCCCTTTCACACAAGACAACAGCAATGATTGGCCCAAAATACAAATTTTAGTATTTTTCTAATTTCTTGCAGACCCTGGAGATTATGTGTCTCCTGGATCCAGTGAAAGATTCATCTAATCATCTTTCAATGCAAATTAATACATCAAACAAGGGAAGAAGTGAATTATCAATCAAGGGCCTTATATACACTTTAAATAACATGATGCAATACAGCCATTTCTATCCTTTGCTGGAATCTGGTGAAATGCCATAGAAGTAGAATGTACCTAAGTATTTGAGCAGGTATAGGAAATTAGGAAGATTTCAAGATCACACAACTACTCTGATACTTCCTCTAATCTAACCATGACTCTGTGCTAGGTGAAGCAAGAGACAATGGTATTTTCTCAAACTGTTTTGAGATAAAAAGGTATACTCTCTGTAATATATATGAAGTAACCTTTCCTCTCTACCCAGTCCTGGCAATAGTTCAAGARGAATACTGCATTTAAATTTGGAAAATTCATTCAAGGAATCTGGGTATAAATTGGAAATTATCATCAGCCTAGAAACCTAGAAACATGTAAAGATTAGGGGGTAGTTTAACATGAAAAAACGATTGAAAGAGAAGACTGTTGAATTTCTTTTTCTCTGTGTTGTCAGTAGGCAGCACCAGAAAAAGAAATTTCAATAAAAATAATAATAATAAAATAAAAAATATTTTAAAAAAGAAAAAAAAAAGGAACAATCTTTCAGGCAGTGATAATATCACTATTGGAAACAGATGCTCTTTGAATGTATCAGTTATTTTCAGTCTGAAACTCAGAAGACTCTTTTCCTCATCTCTGAGTCTGGACTTAATATCCCTGAAAACATTACTCTCATTAACTTTGTTGTGGCCTTGCCAAGTAGTACATGTTAGAAAAAGCACCCACAGTGTTGCTTTTGAGGCAATTTTTTCAGTGTTTGGGCAGGACAGAAGTCTGCAAGGACTGTGTTAAAATCCTGCTGCTGTGACTCAATTACATGTTTTAAAAGAAATCTTGTGAATGTCATACCTGTACCAGTTTATCACTTCATACATCTATGCAGTCACGTGGCCAGATGTTACACTGATCTGTACCAGCTCAGGATCTGAGATGTCACAGCATTAGGCATACTTTCAAAACAGATCTATTATATTGGCCTTGATCTGGATATAAAACCAAGACATAAAGCACTATCACAGACCTGGAGGTCACACTTTGCCATGGCAAAGTCCTTTCTAAAAATACAATGTGGGATGCATGAAATAAAAGAATTACATGACACATAACAGGATAATGACATGAGCCAATAAACTGATGGAGTTAAAAGCAAAACACAAATAATTTATCTATAAGTAAAGTTAAAATTGCAATCAGYCCCATCAGCCAGGTGCCATCTATTTTATCCTAGGTTTCCAAGAGAACATGAGCTCAAAGTATCTTTTGAGACAGGTTTTGATCTTATCTAAGTATCTTACCTACAAAAGAAAAYTTAAAACACATCTTGCCTCTGTCAGAAATGTTTCTCCTGTGAGCAAATGAAGGTTAGAGCAAAGATAGTGCTTTTACATTGTAATTTTTATCATTCTTTTAGAAAATGTTACTTAGAATTGGGTACCAGCTTACAGGAAACACCACAGTTTCACTGCCTTATTCCTTTTGAACCCTAAATCAAACAATATAGTTTCACTAGCTGCTATTCTGAAGATTTACCTGAATATAAGAAAATCACGCTGGGTTTGATTACACTTGCTCTCTAACTAGGATTAACTATTTTGCAGATGATAAACAAAAAGTTCTGAAAATAAGATCTATATTTGATCTTATATGTATGATCATATAAGATCAGTATGATCAGTATGATCATATGATCAGTATGATCAAATTTATAATCAATTAAAAAAATTATTTAATAGCAAAAACAATAGRTAAGAACACTAATAAAAATAAACTTCATGGTAATAATGTAGATAAATAYTATCCTTATTTTAAAGAGGGTAAGCTGACTTGCCTTGTGAACTACTTCAGTCAGTGCTTCTCTACTTTTTACAGCAGTTATGCAACCACTGATATAAAAAATTTACTAGAACAGAAGCAAATCAGAATTTCATACATCTATAGTGATACCTTAAATGTATAATGTTGCTAAAATCTAGAGAACAACTACATGATTGACCTCTGCATGTCTAACTTGAGCTATATATGTGCTTCTGTCATGAACCTATGGCCTACTTAGGGCAAAGACTTTGTCACTGAGAAGTGCTCAGCATATCTTTGTTTTTGTATCTTTGTTGTTTCCTAAATAAATATTWTATGCACCATACACCTACAGTCATAATTAAACATTAAGGCAGTAATTTATTACTTATCTTCTTGAAATATTAATTATGATCCCAGAACAAAGAACTTGCTTACAAAATTAACTTGGATTTCCAACTTGTAGGCAAGCTGTCTGATATTTTTATAGTTAATTGCCCTTTTCATTACATTAGACTATTTACATTTGCATCTTCCTACCTTCCAAACATGAGAYTTCCCTTCAATCAAATGGCTTGAGCTGAGCAAGGGGTAGTCAAGAAGAACATCAGATATTGGAGGGGCAGGATGTCAGAGCAGATCTGGAGGTGTGTGGGTTTAGGAAGAGTAGAAGAGCTGTAGGAGAGCAGCCCCCAACACCACTGCTTCTGCTCTTACTACAGGAAATACCACTGCAGAGCAAGGTCACAGAATGGGAGAACAGCCACAGTTCTGATTCTCAGATTTGATTCACAAAGGCAGACTGTAATTTCTGCGTGTCTAGCCTGTTTTTGTGAGTTTCCACTCATTATTTACCATCTTCGTATCATGACTCTGAAATCATGCTGCATGCTTAAATGTAGCACTAAAACCTATGGGAGAGGTTAGAGAGCCAGGGGCCCTCTCTTCATCCCCTTAAGCAAACTATTGTGGCCCCAAATACTCCATGAAAAAGTCAGGGGAAACTGGACGGCCAAATTCATATCCTTTGTACAACTCTGTGAAGAGATTGCTCCCAGCACAGCAATGCAGGCTCTCACATCTTTCATACACCTCTTACCACATGTTGAGAGCTGGGACACTTAAGAGTCCTCCAAAGCACAGGAGAAGATGTACTCTCTACACTGGCATCATACTGTCATTTAATCCAAACACCATGTGAAAAAAAAATTAAAACCTCCCCCACAAAATACAGAAATCCATCCTAAAAATACAGACTGTTGGCAGAATGTCTGAAATGAATGATGATTTCAACAGAAAGAAACCTACTTTTTGTCTTCAGGTTTAATCACAGATGGATCTGTAAGGTTTTCCCCAACACCTACGACAAATAAACATTGTGTATGTTACAAAAGAAGGTAGTCATGATTTCATCACCTGGCACTTAACAAAAGGTGTAATTTTCTAGGTACATCATAAAGTGTCATAGTTAAAGTGGTCATGAGCTAGAGTGAAAATGCTATGTGTATAAAAATCTGTAAAGTACTGGCAGTATAATTCTTATTACAGTTCTGACTTCAGCAGCTTTGATGTTAATATGTAGATGGAAAGCGTATGCAAAAGCAATAAATATGATATAGAAGCTCAACTAACTATAATGTGACCAACCAAAATATTGTCATTTTACTTCGAGTGAAGGTACTAATCATATATGGATCTTACCAATATCAGTAGAACTACTTTCAGACAGACACTCTCTTCAAGGTAACAAACACAAGAAGACACAACTTCATGATGCACAAATCAAATATTTGGATCTGTTATCCCTGTCTCTGTTTGGGTGGCCAAGTAAGCATATTAAAGAAATAATTACATTATGATACTCGAATGCTGAGACCTATGTTGCAGTTTTCACTAAACTGATTAAAGCATATACTTTTACAAAACCGTATTTTCTTATATCTGACAAAACTGCTGTGCTTTTACACTAATAAGATATTTGTGTTCATATGATCATGTGATATGCAWTTATTTTTATTTCAGCATGGTAAATTTATGTTCTGCAACAAAAATAAAGATTCTGGAGACAGCATAATGCGACTGAAATACCTCCAGATTGCAATGTAGGCCATTTCAGTTGATGTAAAAATTAGACCAAAAAAAATATATATATGCATCTGCAGATGGCCCTGTTATTAGATGGTAAAGTATCATCTAGAATCATCCCAGCAGAACTCCGAGGAGAGCAGCCCTTGCAGTTTTTCTCAGCTCCAGATTAGAGAATTAAACACAAGGCCAAAMCTAGAGCTGATCTCAGGTTTTTTAAGATGAAAACTGAGATTTACATAGATGTTTATATTCTCAATTTTTGARCCAACACATTTGCTCTGTAACAGTGAGAGTAATGTAATGAACCTGAGCAAATTTCCTACGAATTCTTACAGGCTATGGCAAAGACATACTTATTCTTTCTGTATCATTTTCTTTTTTTATGTGCAGCTAAAGCAAATCAAGGCAAGGACGGAATTATAGGCTTATTTTGTATAATAAATATGTCTTTTTGCAACTTACAGCTTCTGGATGATGTAAAATATAAATACGTCAAGCCTCTGGCTACTCATAGACTTTTCCCTTGACAGAAATGAAAAGTGATAGTGTTTAGACTATTTGATGGGTGATGTTCATCTGAACATTGTCAACTGTTTTACYTCCTCAAAATATGCCATCTTCCCACTTACATATGCACAGTAAAATGATCCCATGCTCTTTGAAGGAGTCACTAGACTTTGTGAATAGCATTCAGRCTTACAGCTTATTTAAACTGCATACAGATTGATTAATATGAACAATAAGAAAATGCAAATAGTTCACACATTTTTGACAGATTTACGTACACATTAAGTGTGCAGATATACTGACTACATTTGAATGTCTGTATTATTTATATATCTTATAAAAAATAAAAATACCTTAACTGTAAAGTGGCTTTTTTGGAGCTGGATGAAATGTCCCTGCAGTTTATCTGACTGCTCTTTTGGTCTTTCTTCCTGGAGGCATTTGAAGCTATGTTATTTTCCCCTTACACCTACATTAACCTAGACTCTTTCTGTGGATTCTTATTTATCRGCATCCCACAACAGATGTCCAAAGGTTTTTTGAGCTTTGCATTTCCTCATCTAAGTGAGAATTTGGCCCATTCTTCCTCAGTACTAAATTCTCTTCTGAGAACTCATCTGGTTTCAAACAGCAATGCTATGCTAGCAGTCACCTTGCAAATCCAGGACAAGGAGCTCCCCACGGGTGTAGACATAGGTCCAGTGAGAGAAGGCCAGCATCAGCTCTTCCAGCAAGCTCATGGGAGTAATCTCATCCCCRTTGTTGTTGTTGTATTTCCGAAATTCACCAGTCATGTACTTCTCGATGGTCAGCCACTGGTTTGCTGAATGGCAGTAGATGAGGAAAACTTCCAGGAACCTGCAGACATAAATAGTCTGGTAGCAGCTGGCAAGGTGACAAGCATCCTCACACTCAACAACCAGCAAGATGCAGAGTATACCAAAAAGGTATATCAAAGTAAACCAAAAAGGAGGACATGTCTTCTTTGGCAGGAGCATTTTCAACAAGAGTAGGTACCAAATG
>CADDXX010000073.1:2284767-2353385 GCA_902810485.1 Alauda arvensis | reverse complement strand
AAAAACATAATCTGATTTACCCTAAACGAGCTACATCAAATTGTTTTAATTAATTATATGAAAGGAAGTTCTTGCTTATGTCAAAGGAACAGAATGTTTATTCTGCCACTACATGTAGCTATACAGACAACCTTCAAAGCTGTCTACCTTTCCTCTTAAAAGTTCATTAGCTGTCCTTAGACATTATTATTACCACTGCATTACCATTGCAACCCACAATGGAAAAGGAGGCTGAAAAAAGAAACCTAGTAYTTAAAATCATTGAATTTACCTAGGAGTATAGGGAATAGTATGAGGCTTCACTTGGTTGAAGGTATAGATTAACTTCTGGGCAACCCTTTGCTGTTGAATCTCCTGGAAAAAGATAACATTATAAACACCACTTAATTTTCCTGAAGAAATGTGTCATGAATTTGTCAAAAAAACTAAACAAACACACACACACACACACATACCCTGACTATCTATTTTTTACAAATGGGAGGTACATCTTCCTCAAGACCTTTTTTCTTTCCAAAAGATAACATCAAAACACATGCCAACCTTGTCGAAGACATTAAGTAAGCAGCCTAACATCAGGCTAGGCCAGTCAAGAGTTCCTTCAGGTCTGAACTTACCCTCAGACAGAGATGTAATACTGTGCCATGGTGAAARATCTTTTGCCAAGTTTGAACCACCTCTGGCAGGAAAGACTTCACAATAAACACTTGTCCCAGCTTTAATACATCACTCTCAGACCAAGTACAGATGACCTTCATGGCCCTCCGCAGACCCCCATCCATCTCCTCCCGTGACAGGACTTGGATCATCGCAGTTGTGCCACACTGGGACCAGGAAGACATGCTTTTGTTGAGATTCATAGGTGAACTTTCCTCTAGCTGATAGACTGTCACTTCCTCTCCAGCTTATATAAAAAAAGTTTTGTTAGCAAAAGTCATTTGCAGAAAAAGGAGAGAACAGCATTTTCATTTTGTGCCCTTAAATAGCTTACSTCTTTACACACCCATCTAAGCTACACCTTTTTAAAAAAGAGCCTTTTTACCATAACTGTTCATCTGTCTGAAAACTTCCCAACTTTTACTTACACTATTTMGTACATTCATTCTTCTACTATGATAACAGGTGGTCCAAAGAGCTTGTATTAAGCCTCTAAACAAAGATAAATTCAAGACCTTCTGGATTCTTCCACACAAACAAGGCTCACTGACACTCTAGTCTATAGCAGTCATTTAAAAGAACGTATTTTCAAAGAGTCACCATTTTTATCTCCAGTGTATGAACTCCAAATATCCTGTGTAAGCCAAGACTGCACACTATTTTCAGAACTCTTCCCAAAAATTTATAGGTCATGCTCTACCACTCTTCAGTTATAGCAAAGATTTTTTTTTTCCTTGGCACTAAAAGACACTGAAAGTTTTCTGTGCCAGATAAAGGAATAGTGCTCTTTAAATCACTGCCTTGACGGCATATCCTATACACAGATTTACATGTGTGTCTGTGTTTGTATCTGTGTGTGTGAAAGAGAAACAGAAAAAATGAATTTAGCAAGGTTAAGGGGAAAGTTCTGGCTGACTTCAGCTATCCTAARGATGGATACATAAAAGATGTAGATTCATTTCTGAGGTTGACAGCAGTCACATGAATACTAACAGATACAAGCAGCAGCAAGGGAAACCCAAATAAATACAGGGAAAACACTAGATTCATGATTAGACTAGAAGAGGTTGCCCAATGAAAATGAGGAGTCTCCATTTATAGACATAATCAAAATGCAATTTGACAGTGCCTCAGCAATCTGATCTGAATTGAGCATGGAAAGAGCTGGACAAGGGGACCTCCGAAAGTCCCTAAACTACCGCACAATTACAATTCTATCTTGTTTTGTCTCTTTCAGAAAATAAGAATTTTTGATATAAATCCATGAAAATTCTCAAACACAGTTTTTAAAAGATAATGCACCAACTATTTATCAAGCAAAACATATAAGCAAGGAGGTGGTACTCACCGAAGAGCTGGACTGGTGTAAATGGTATGGTCTGAGCAAGTCTCATTAAGTTGTTTCTTTCAACAGCTGCAAAGAACAAACATTTCACTGCTACATTGAATAAACAAGCTGGCTAAGTTTCAAAAACTTGRCTGCACTTTGCTGTAGTGTACAAAGCCAGGAATGAGGCAGCAGTGTGATACTATGTCACATCTGATCACCATTTGTTTTACCCAGACAGAACTTGCCTTCGCACACTGTTGTGTTTCAGGAATTACATTACCCAATTTGGTGCTGCCACTGAAACATGTCATTTGCACTGTTCATTCACTCCTCTTCCTCCACCTGTCCTTACCCCTGTTGGGGCTGAAAAGGAGAACTGGAGGCACGAAAGGTGAAAATCATGGCTTGAGATAAGAACACTTTGCTGAAAACAGCAACGAGATGAGGAAATGAACAGCAGCAACAAACTGATGACAAGGGCCACAAGAAATKAATGATTCACARGAAAGCCCCTGACAATAGACAAGACCACACTACCTCGACCCAGAAGGGATCCCTCCTCCCCAGAAGAGATTCCCTTCTCACAAGCCTTGGCAATGACTTCATGCAGGAGAGAAAAAACTCTGCATCCTAGCCAGGCCCCTGGTTGGCTTCTGCAAATCATTAACCCTGTCCTAGYCAGAAACAGCACAGAAAGATACCACAAACTCAATTAGCATTAAAGCTTTGCATCTGGAATAATAACCCAGATTCCAAATCCAATCATTACTCTCACACAGGCTTCAACAGGCTTCAGTGTCTTCTACAGGATTAACTTCAGTGTAATTTATAGTGACAGCTGACAGTCCAGTTCTCCTTTAGGCATTTCAGAAGTTAATATACCCTAGGAAATGGAGATGAATTCCTCACTCTTTTAAGAAACCAAACATCCTTCAACAGCCCAAACACAACGACTGCCTCAGGTCTCAGCTGTACTGTTTGTCCATTTAGGGGCAGGTCAGATGTAAACATCTGCAAGGAGATGTGCATTCTAAAAGAGAGTGGAGGTGAGAGAGAACTAACTGGTGACAAAGATTTTTAAAAACCAACCAACCGAAACGAAACCCCATAACAACCCAAAGGAAAAGCAGGATATGAGCTGCTTTAGCAAGGGACTTCTTGATTCCCAGAAGCCATGAAATTAGGTCTCCATTTTTCAACCCAGAAAAATTACATTTGGTTGATTCAATGCTCTGGAAAAGCAAACTGGGGAAGGAAGCCTTCTACACTTGGGGAGTAAATAATGAAACTGTTTTAGTCAGTGGAGATTTAAAGAGTTGTGGCAGACTTGGCAYTGTAGAAATTACTTCAGTTCTATTRTCCCATGCATGATGATGGTTAGCTAGAARTCAGAAAGCAATAAGGATAACCAAAAGCACCCAAATTTTTGTCAAGATAATTCAACACAGATTAGCTAATCTATATCACTTACACCTTTTCCCTAGCTGAGACAAATAGTAGGATTTCACAGAACTGCAGGCACTTGCCAAAAAGTATTCAGATACACCCTTCTTCTGTACCATGTCCTTCATGCCCAAGTCATACACCTTCCAACTACACACATAGACACAGATATAAATGTATAGGTACATAAGCACTTGTATCATATCCATTATCAATGGCTATATATCCAAAATATCTGTCAAGTTCATTGAGCCCATGGCTATTAGTTCTGTCTGTCCTAGATGTCTTCCAGGGCAGGAGGGCTGATGTGCTGTCAGGTGGTTGGAAGCTGCACCACGAGCTCATGACCTGTGCACCTGGAGCAGTCCAGACTCACTGTCCATGGTGGTTATGGCACACAGTGGCAGGGTCATTCAGCAACCAACAACACAGACTGTTCAACACTGCAGACTGTTCTCACTCAGAAATCAAATCCCTTTCAGGTACACCCTGTTTCCCCATCCATCTGCATTATTCTACAAGTGCAATCAGGTCAGTGAGCAAAAACATTCCCATGGGTGGGTTTGCCTTTTCTTGAGACAGGACTAATCCAAACTGAGTTCCTGAACATATTCCTCATATGCACCACAGGGGCTTTATTGCCTTTTACAGTATGTGAGAATTCTGACTGAGCTCGAATGGCGGAGCCTCTAAGTGTTAACTAACCAGTAGTTAGTGTTTTTTGCTAAATGTAGATCCTAAAATTTGAAGGTCCTACGCATTGCTTTAGTAATCCATTTTATTGTTCAACATTCCTAGAGACTGATGCATGACAGGCAACATGATACCCACTTCAATACTGTGCTCTCTGACCCAGGGTTCTATGAAGCTATTTTTGAAATGAGTCCTGTTGTCTAACTGGTCAAAGCAGTCACTGATCACTTCTTGTAAATATGAGCTGAAGGTCCTTTCAAGAGAATTAGAAGTAACATCAACCCTCCTATTCTGCATGAGGAATTACTCGTTGAAAATTGGAGTGGCATTTGGTGGTTGTTCTTCCTCTCAACTCATGTACCTCTGCTACTAGGGCAGAGGTGGGTTTTCCATCCTGCTTCCTCATATCTTCTCCATGGTCACACACACAAAATAAAAAATCATGTTACCTCATGGGGTGTACCCTCTCTTGAGCAGGGGAGTGCTTGTTCCCAATAGCAGAGACTCTGGTTCATACTGGTAGAGGCATGGAAAATTTCCTCTTTAGCTTGCTTGATGGGGTACTAAGCAAGTTTGCAGATGATATAAAACTGGAAGGAGCTGTTGACTCTCTCAAAGGCAGAGAAACCCTGCGGAAAGGACCCTTCCACAAGTCCAAGGTGCAGGCCAGTAGGGAGGAAAAAAAGATGATCTTCATATTGCTGGGGTTGGGTAGTCACCATTCCCTCATTTTTGACAGGAGTCGCCTCTGAGAGTTTCAGTTCTATTCTCAATCCCTTTGTCAAAGCCCACATCCTGAGACAAGGATCCCAGTTGCTATATGGTTGCACAATACCCTACATAGTTCCATACCATGGGCTGTGGTGTTTCAACATCAGAACTCCCAGGTCAGCAGAGACTCTCCTGAGTGGTGGCTGAAAATTTTTCACATCCCTTGCACCTCACCTAGGGAGTGATTTTCTCCGGTCCTGCTCCCCATTCTGGGGTCCGACTTGCTCTTCAGTATGCAAACTGGTTTGGGCTTTAGTTTCTTCTTCTTTATAGGAACAACTGGTACCAGCACGGGCTGTTTCTATGGTTCAGTAGCAGTTTCACTGGCCCCAGTGTCTGTTGTTCTGCTTTCCTCCTCTTCCCCCTGAGGGTGCTGTCTAGTATTGTGAGCAGTGTCTGATAAATAGTAACCAGGGCCCTGCACATCACAGAACTTTGCGTTTGTCTGGAGCTGCCAYAGCATTTTTCTTTCAAATATTCTGCCACTTTAACAGGGTCCTGTAGTTGTTCAGGGGTGAACTTCCAAGCCATTGGAGCAGAATAATCCTTCAAAAGCTGGCCCATTTTCTCCCACATTACAGGCCAATCATGACTATCCACCCTCAGGGTAGATCTCTGAAATACCCTCCTAAGAATCCCTTTTTCTAATCATGGTGTAAGACTGCACTGAAGAGACCTGGCAGACTCAGCAACAAAAGCATGCATTCCTTAATATCCAAAGGGAATTCAAAATCCTCCAAAGCTGTTTAACAGGCCTCAAGGAGGAAAAAGGAGTGAAAAGCTGGGGAAAATAATCCTTCCCTCTTCTGTAATACCAGCTCATAGACTAGGTAAAATTATTACCGAAACATAGAATCAGAATATACTGAGGGACCATCATCAGGAAGAAGCCCCATAGGATCAAGTCCAACTCCTGGCCCTGTGCCTGAGAGTCACATGCCCAAACGCTTTGTGAACTCTGTCAGGCTTGGTGCCATGACCACTTCCAGGGAGAGCCTATTCCTGTGCCCAGGTGAAAAACCTTTTCCTGAGATCCAACCTCTGACTCAGCTTCATGCCATTTCCTCTAGTCCTGTCACTGGTCACAAGAGTGAAGAAATCAGTACCTGCCCCTCTGCTTCCCCTCCTGAGGATGTTGAAGGCTGCAGTGAGGTCTCCCCTCAGTCTCCTCCAGGCTGAAGAGACCAAATGACCTCAGCTGCTCCTGGCAGTAGCTCCTCCTCTACTCCAGATGTCCTGGCCCTCTTTTGGATGCTCTGTAATAGCTTAATGTCTGTTTTATGTTGGGGTGCCCAAACTGCACATACTACTCAGAGTGAGRCCACACCAGTGCAGAGCAGAGCAGGACACTCATGTCCCTTGGCCAGCTGGAAATGCTGTGCCTGACACAGCCCAGGACATGGTTATCCGTTTCCCAAAAGTACCTGACATAAGGGTAGAAAACCAACACTGAATACCACATCACAATTACCCACACTGCCCTTAGGCTTATAATTTCATAAACTGATATCACACAGTGCAGCAACAAAGCTCTCCTGATCCCTCTCTCTGCTCTGCAAAGGAGCACCTCAATGAGCACATAGTGYCTATACGGAAACATACAGGGTTAGGTTACAACATTGTGACATACCTAATACAACAAATACTTGTTTCCCACCCAGTCTTACCAGATCTGTTGTCATCTCAACTCTTCCTGTTTCATATGGAACACCAAAATAAGATTGTTGCCGTTTAGGAATGGTGTTCCCCAGTTCAGTGTTCCCACATGGTCTCATTCCAGACCATGCAGTGCTCGTTCACTTCCGCCCTCACCCTCCCTCTCTTCCCAGTTGCACAATGGAGAAGACTGGAGACACAAGAGTTAGAGATCATAATGATCATAGATCATTACCAATTTACTGGAAACAGCAATGAAATAGGAAAACGAAAGTAACAGCAGCAAGGTACAAGAGAAGTAAACAATTCACATGTGAATACTCACTAATGGAAACTGGTGACAAGCAAACCTCCACTACCCCAACATGGAAGGGACCCCTTCTCCATCATCAGAAAACTTTGTGACTTGGTATAGAATAACCTCCAGGTCCCAGCCATGTATGTCCCCTCCTGGCCAGAACCAGGATACTGACCCATCATATTTCACCCTGTTCATGAATTTCCTCCTTCCAAAGAAACAGGCTCTCTGGGAAAGCCCCTTGCACCCTGCCTAGAAGGACTTCTTCTGCTGTCTCCCATCCTCCTCCTTTCACAAAGGGCATCCTGCTCCTGACAACTCCAGTGCAGTAACACACTCACGTTGTGATGATGAGACCCGAAGTGCCCTCTTTATCTGTCTTGCCAGGGTTAGAAAGCACCTGGATTTAGCAAGGTATGACAGGAAAATCCAAACTTCCCCTGCACACATCAGTGTTTCTTATTTCAGGCTTCTTGACAAAAAACATCAGTAACATTATTATATCTCCCTAACTTGCAGCTTATTTCTCAGGCAAATACCTTCAAAATTCCAGAGAGTATCAACCAAATATTTATGGATTTGTCTTCACAATGACTGAATTATCAGGAAGGGGGAAAAAGGTGTAAAGTAAGGCACTCCTAGAACTAGGAGGTAATTTGGATGCTACAGTTCTGACTGTCTAATTTTCCTATTCAGTGGATGAAGGCAGAACCATCATCCAAAAACAGAGTGAACCAAAGCAGAGAGTCAGCCACAGCAGAGCTGTGTTTCTCTGCAGAGTAACAAAAAAGCCATGATAAAAAACTCTGGATCTTATGGAACTTATGGAGCTTGGACATCATCTATCCTTCTTTTAAGATTACTCCTTTGAGCAAAATCGAATGGAGATTATTGAGCCCAGAAGAGCAGAGCAAAGGGCATCCATGACACATCCACCCCATGAACTGGGGTCCTCAATTAAGAAGATCTGCACTTCATACTCCAGTTCAAGTTTGTTTACATATATCAAATTCAACAGAGCTGGTTATTATGTCTGAACATAGTGTTGGAGCATGGACTGAAAAACAAGATCTTCTTTTGGTGCTGCACTAAGAGCATACTGATCAAGAAATCAGTGCACAGCAGGAAGCAGGATGTGAACAGAGGAACTGCTAAAATCTATGTCACCTGTCAGACCCTGTCAGCAGTCACTCTAGAACCTTGAGAAGCTATGTGACATGGACTTGCAGCAGCTACGAAACTTGCGACAAAGATCTAGTTCTTTAGAGTATGCAGAGAGGCGGGGTCATATTTGCTTGCTCAAATTGATAGCAAGAATAACACAAAAGCATTATATGGTACAGAATCCTAGTGCAGGATTTTTGGGCCTACTTGGCTAAATTCTGTCCTAATCTTCCTGAGGAAAGAAAACTTACATTGAAAATCTCTGAAGACATTTGTCAACTTAGAAGGTAAACCATGTCTATCTGTGCTAGAAAGTCCAACGTCATCTCAAAGAGCATGCCTGAAAAGCAACAAATCAATAACCGCAACGACCCCACCGTGCCAGAGAAATTATGTCTGTACAGTTGATTGCAAGCCAGGATGTGCTATTCCCAGTGAAAACTGGGTAGATTTTGAGTTTAAGAAGGCTGCTRATAGTTCTGGTTTATTCCAGCCCTGCCTGAGGGCCAAGTCTTGTGGGCAATGGTGACATCTACTGGCAACTCCTGCTCTGTGCTCCTTTTGGATAACTGACATCCAGGCCCTGTGGGAAAATCTCAGCTCAGGGARAGGCAGGACTGCAGGCAATTAGCATGCAAGGATTTATTCGCTGCCGGATTTTCAGGAGTTCATAGATATACAAACATAGACTAAGCAGTACAGGACCAATTAACGGAAGAAAATTCCAGAAAGTACAAAGGAGGGTTTGGGAGGTGCGAGGGGAGACTGACAGCTATAAACAAACGAGAGCCTCTTCTGCCCCCTCAGGAATCTGACCTGTATTCATGATTTCCACGGATATTTTGRAAGTGATTACCTACATTCTGCTCTGGATCTGCTGTGAACATCCAGAATGAAGCAATTATCAACAGAAAAAAAAATCAATAATTCTTTCATTGAAGTGTTAGACATGAAGTAACACAGAACCKTCCTAGCAGAGGGCAATTGTGCAAGTCCTCAAAATGAAAATCATAGTGGATGACAATCTAATTGTCATTAGGAGACAACTGTCATTAGGGAGAACTAATTGTTCTTTTTAATTTCTTGAATTCTTCCGCTGTCATTCTTTTGCCTCCTGCTTACCTGAGTAGTGATGGTGTAAATCCTGAGATGTTTTCAAGCAGGAGAAGATATCTGAAATTATGTTTAAAGAATTGTTGTATTAATTACTACAGCAGACACAAATGCACGATTTTTTGATTCTTTCCATCCCACATTTTGTCACAAAACAGGTTAATCAGAATTGCTGCCTCAGCATTCTAAAGAGGAGAATTACTTATGGGCTTTAAATACATAATCATGCACTGTATATTGCAAATTTCAGTCATCACTGTTTGACTGATAAATAAGCCAGACTTATTTATSCAAGGAAATGGTGGGAGAAATGAGATATTAACCTCAAGGACATGTTAAGCCAGCTAGAACTTTGCTATTCACCATGCTTCATGGCCYGCTAAAAGAATGAGTTTTCCAACTCCATCCTCAGACATTAAGCATTTTGTTAACTGTAGTATGGCACCACAGTTTAATAATACTGTCCTATTAACCCACAATATCCAAAGTGCTGTTAAAATATAAGCAGGAAAACATTTTTGGTAGTTACATATTTAACAGGCTCAAACAGATCAAATTTAATCCAAAAATCTTTGTTTTTTAAAAAAGCCTTTTAAATACAACCAAGAATAATGAACACATTTTCTTTAACTAGAGGAAATAATTTTGTTGTCCTGGAAAACTGTCCTTCAAAGTGCCAGATTTCAGTATATATATATATATATATATACATACTGTACTACTATTGATTTTCAAAAAAATCTGATAATCAAACAATGTTCACCAAAATTTTTGAACTTTACACTTTTCTTCTTGGTGTATTCTATTTGCTTTCAATCCCTTACCCAGTGAAAGAGATCTTAAATGAAAACATCTATGGATTTGGGAAAAGGGTCAGCATTTTTCACTTCCCTTAGTGATTCAAAACCTCTTGTGATTTTCTTCTTGCTGGACCCATCTGTTTTTGCAGCATTTTGTATGTTACAGAAAAACAAAACATGAAAAGGGGCCTTTTGAGAATGGAAAAACTGGATTTTAATCAAAACAATGGTGTGCTCTAGAGAGCAGCCTTACAACGCTTTCAGCAGAATGCTTCAGCACTGCAGTGTTTTGTGCACAGATGGGCCTGCACAGAGCAGCACTTGAAGTGGAGAGAAGAATAGGAGCAACTCATTCCTGAACCACAGCTAATCTCAGAAAGAGATAGCTGCCCAGCTGCTCAGCTGCACAGCTAGGAGTCATGCCAGGAAAACTGGGAGATGGACTAAAGCATGACAAATATCAGTGAAATTTACTAACACTCTGCTCTTGAGGAACAAAGTGATTCCTCACTGAAACCTTGAATTTCTTCWTTGTACATTTCATAATAAATTCAGTGCTTCACATATTTCAGATTTCCAGGTAAACAACATAGAGATACTACACATAATTGCAATTTCAAAAATCAAGCATACATTAAAAATCTTACAATCTATCTTCAGACATACACCCTGGTTTAACYCAGGAGATCACTTGGACTGTCAGGGATCAAAGCAGCAGCATCTTAAAGAGTTTTTTCTGCTGAAAGGGCAGCATTACTGGGCAGACTAGATAAAAATAAATTCTTTTCTTTTAAGATGATGCAGTTTTTATGAGAAAAACGTTTCTCATAAAAAATCTTTCGCTTTTAAGAACAAATTCGTTACTAACACTTGAAACAATATCTGTGCTATAATCCTCAACTACAGTAAATTAACTTCTTTTTGGATTTTGTCCTTCAGATTTGTCAGCATGAGAATTACAGATGGGAATCAAAATGAGTGACAAGCCATGGACAACTTACTGTCAGTTTCCTCTGGAGTTCTCAATCTGTTTAAAAGAAAATATTTGATATTTTAGGAYAGTATTTCTGTCATTAAACTAACACTGGTACACATGGATGACATGTAAAGAGATGTGACTCAGCAATCATAAAGCAAAATAACACTCAGTGCAATTCTGATAACACAACCATCAGCAACAATCTTCAGGTAATGAAGAACTGACACATTTTTCTAGATGTTTCTTTCTCTCTTTATGTTGAACTGCTCGAGTCTGCACTGCTATTCACATCTTTTCACACTGCAATAACAGTATCAGTTACAGAACTTTCAATCACATACACAACTGTTCAATTTTTAGTCAATGCTGAGATGTATTAACAGTTACTTGTGTCATTACCATGACTTGTACAAAAACATACTTTTAAAATTGGTGATTCTGTGGATTAACRAGTCTGGTTGCTAAAAGACTACATTAAAGCAGTCTYTGCTACAGAACACAGAAGATATGATTCACCTTGTAGACCAGAGATACCCCACTGAAGACAACAGACTAAGTGACAGATTCAGGCCACTCAACAGCCCCTACGTCCTGCCAGCAAGTGTGCAGCTTGCAGCTTGTCTACTGCCTATAAATGATCGGRTGTAAAAAAGGAAGAAACACCCTAAAAACCCCAAACCCACAACAACAGCAGAACACCCAACCCCCYCGCCCTCACACAGGATGCATAAAACCCCACAAAACACAATAACTTTTTTCCTTCTCTCCCCATGGTGAAATCACATGGGATGTGACAGCTTTCTAGTATTTTCTACTTATTATATGTGCAGTGGAAAAAAAAAAAAAAAAGAAATTTAGGAATCTAGAAGAAATTGATGAAAATAGGAAAGAAAAGGAAAAGGAACATAATGACAGCACTGCATGTAGCAAAAATACTACTAATGTTATGATAATGATTAATCAATCTGGGAAAAAAAATTAAAAACCTCACAAGAAAATGGAAACCACTTGTGAAACCAGTATACTTTAACTAAATGTAATCAACCTTAATAAAATCTGAAAATGCATGATGAAAACTGAGTTAAATATTTAGTAAATGTACAAAAGTGATGAACCAGTCAATGAGAGAAGTTTTCAGGAGATGCTAGCATTGCAATTATTAAAAAATAAAATCTGCAATTGCACAGCAAAAGCAAATACAAATTTTCCTGCTGACTAGATTGGAAAAATGGCTAATTAAGGATGGTCATGAAACCACAGAATCACCACAGAATCATAGAGTTATTAAGGGTGGACAAGACCTTGTAAACCATCAAGTCCAACTGTCATCTTAGTGACTGAATTAGAAAATTCAATTCATGTTAGAATTAGAAAGGGTGTCTATTTATTCCACCTAAAATCATACACTTTGTTTAAATGGATCTCTTTTGTCTCGATTAATAATATTTCCTTGAAAAAAACCTAAACAAACTGAACAGTCTTAACTCTTTATTTCTCAGGAATTTGTCATCCTAAATATATTGCAGAACTGAAATGGAAAGCTAGAGACACTACAGACACCTCTTTGTGAAAATCTTTGATGRATATCTTAACATACTAACAATACTTACGAGGAATTCCTGTTCAGGTTACTTTTCTTGATGTTTCCAAATACGCTATTACTGAAATCCTAAAAAAAGAGAGATACTTTTACTGTTAAAATATGCATATCTTTATCACATACACATTGCACAGCTCAAGAAGGTACAATCTTGAGACCAGTTGTTGATATGATTATTATTAACATTAATAATGACCCTGACAGGCAGGTGAATCATAGCACTGCCATACCTACATTAAATTTGAACTAATTTGCTCACAATGCCATTTTCCATGCTGTCTCCAGACATTTGAATTAAGCACTCAGGTCACCACCTATATCTCTTAACAAGCTTTGTACTCACAAAGCTTGTTAAAGGTCTTCTAATAAGCACAGTATTGGAGAACTTTCTTTAGGTTGGAAAATTCCAGTGTAGGTATAACCTTTACTGTTGTTGAATTCACTCAAAAAGCCCTGGAATAGAAGAACATAACACACTGAGCAGTTTTCCAGGGATATTTAGACCACATATTTTTCAGGTCTTATATTTAAAGAAAAACTCAAATAATCCTCTAAACCTCAAGCCACATTAGGAAAAAAGGGGCCAGCCAGGTCCTCCTAATGCGGTAGTAAGAAATCAAATTTTTCTTCTGAATAGTAGTCAGACCAATCGCAATCCTCAAAACACAAAAAAACAAACACACACACTCAAAAAGGTCAAGGCCAATTAAGTTAAAAGATGAATCAACTAAAATTCAACTTCTAATTAAACCAGAAACTTAAATCACTTTTATATTTTTAAAATTTCTCTCATATTTTGAACTTGTAGCTTGCTTTGAAGATGAAAAAGTCTTTAACAAAAGCTTCCTCACACCCCTTTGCTTTGCTCCTTGCTACCTATCAAGAACCCCTGATATGCCATGAGTGAGAAGCTTCACTTTTGGAAAGAGACATATCTTTAAAATATATCCTTCTCCAAATTGAACAGTTGGATGCAGCAACTTTGTTACATTTATGAGTGATAAATATAAACTTCCATAGTCCAGAGAGAAGCACAACAATTAAATGGATACTGGAGACTGTACTTTGGAAGAATAAATAATCTGAAGTTGTGTTTCAGAAACGACTGGTTTCAGCATGACTCAAATAATGCTATTAATCAGCAGAATGAGTTTTTTACAATTTAAAAAATATCACACTTGCGTTTTATCCAAATATATTTTAATATAAGCTTTGAAACACCAGATTACTTGGTTACCTCACACAGTTCTCCTGACTTTACCTTTATTTTGCCTGGCTGTTCCAGTGATTCACACTTCAAGAGTCCAAGTTTCAGTTTTACAGAATACAAAATCAGTACATTTATTTCTATTTTTCTCTCTCATCAAWTTTTAATACAAAATCCCACCATTTTTTAAATTAAAACATTAAGGCTCTTGTCTCTGGTATTTGGGATTCAAGTTCTATGGCACTCAGAACAGCATAACTGAAATTACTTTGATCATTTTTATTCTTAAAAAAAAAAAAGGAAAAATTATAACATTTTCAATGAAAAATAAGCTGATCTTTGAAWGATTTCCATTTTAATAGCCAAAAGTCCTATGACTAAAATCAACAAGGAAGGGTGCTTTGGTGCTCATGAAAAGAGAAAAGGATTGTCTCAAATTACTTTTTCTTAATTTATTCTTTGTTAATTTTCTTTCATATCTCTGAATTACCCCTATAAAATTTAATGAATGGTACATTCTCTTCTATTAGCTATTCCATTTTTTCTATTAGCTACATAATTTTAAAACAGATAGTAGTTTCCACAATCCAGATTCCTGCTCAAGTCTTCAGGAAATACAAATTGATCTAGCTCCATCAAATTCAAGGAACCTATATGAGTGCACACAGAAGAGGACCTTCAGATTACCAAGCTACAGTTTAATTCTGCTAAATAATAAAATATGATGTTTATAAGACAATGGTTTAAAAAATCCATGCTTTTCAATTATTATCAATATTTATCTACCCCTTTGCAAGAAATAACTATGTGATGAAGTGAATTCTATGTACCTAGCTTTCCAAAACTTTCTTCTAATCCATTCTGCCCACAAGTTGAAGACCAAGTTGTGTGCTTGCTCACTGCCTGATCAAACATCAACACGTCATTTGTGACTAAGTTCATATTCAATGTGACTAAATTCAATTCAGTTCAAAAACTAAGTTTATATTCACTCTAAGATTCAATAATTCAATGTCCTATTTCAATAATCTTAGTAGGGTGTTAGCAGCTGCTAAATTATTCATTTACTTCCACACATACACTGTACCAGCAGACAATAAAGTTTCACATCTCTCTAAGATGTATGTCATGACAAAGAAACTCTATTGGGAAATCCAGGGATGACTGTAGAGCTACTCTGGGCTCATCCCAGCCAAAATGATGGACTAGGATGCGTAACCCTGGATCTTACCTCTTGAGAATGCCTCAGGTAATCACAGAATGGTATGGTATGCCTACTGACATCTGGATTTTTAATTTTCTTGTGCTTGTAATGGAGACGTTCCAAACCTAGCCAAAAGAGAAGCTGTCAGCTGTTTCTAGAGGGCAAATGAACAGCTCTATCACTCTAAACTAAGTAGGTATGCAGTGTTACAAAACAAATACCTATACACCATATTGTCCCAGTAAATGTGCAATGGGTTAAAAAAAGGACAGAATTTTCACAGGGTTAAAAAGACTATTTCCACTTTTTCCAGCAGACTTTGGAGTACAGCCCTCCTCAGACCACATGGCACTGCATCACAGCACCRTCTGGTACTTATCCCAGCAGCTCACAGGATGAAACCAGTGAGCCACATAACAGCAAAGTTGAAAGAATAGATGACTAATGCATAGAATTTCTGAGAATAAAAGAGGTGGAAAATTACTAAACGAAGAGTAAGAATGTAATTCCTTTTCACTCCAAAAGAGATAAAAAAGAATTCTTCCCTTTGGAGGATATGTTTCTGAGCAATGAGAAATKAATAATGCAGGCAAATACAGTATCACAGCACTGCCCATGAGGGTAAATGTCCTGAAAAATCAAGAGTTTATTTTTTGCAATTAGTCAGGATGCCACTTCCAAAGATATCACTTTAGAAGACACTTCAGGAGATAAGACAATTACATCATTCTCCTTGCTTCCTACTTATTCCTGAGGATTAGCACTCAACTATCTCCCATGGAAGATAGGCAGTCCCAAAAAAATTCACTTGATCATCCATCCAACCTATGACTCTTGCTTCTTCAGTGCTGCATCAAATAGCAAGACAAACTAAGTCTAATTCTATAAAAACTATGCCATGAGGTGGAAATGGTGGAYAACACTTTGATTTTTTGAATTCTATTTACTGCTTCTGTTTAAAAGCTGTTCTGAAATTCACTGTTTGCAACATGTCACATACTTAGCTGACTGAAATTAGAGACGGTGAGCCAATTCTTGCTGTGTTGCTCTAGCTCATCCCAGACATTGATCTCCACAGGCTCTGARCTCACTTGAGTGTTCTGGGGACAATCATTCACTCTAATCACCTGCCGAGACACAGACAGAACAGTACTGAATCTACAAGATGATTAGCATCTCCACAGTTCCTCTGACAGCATATGATGTGGCCTTTCAGAGTACCTCTGCAACGCCAATGAATTAATGAATGCCCTCCCAAMTGAGAAACAGATTCCCCCAGTTTTTTTGCAAACTGCAGAAGACATGTTGCTTTTGATTAGCAAGTACTGTGGAAGAAAGGYCTCACACTATCTGCAGGTATTTGAACTTTGAGACCAGATACTTTCAGAGATACTGGATTTCAAAGTTCAAGTCCAAGATCCTTTGCTGACCTGGTATCTTATGTAAACAAACCAGTCTTCAGTATTCATCTCATTAAACAGTAATAATTCTTTCCAGATAATGAAGACCCTTGAAATTTCCTTATAGCTCTAGAAATAGATTTTTATTTATGAACACACAGACACAGTTGCAAAAGTTGCCCCATATATATATATATATACACAATCAATATACTTTCTACAACATGCTAAATGTTTGATGGATTCAGGAAAAAGTCTATGGGACTCTTGCAGCAGGAGACAACACTGTAAGGCCTAACTTGCTGGAGTACAATTGTTTACCCCCTGGACAYGGTCACTGCTTCAGTCTATCCTAGAGCACATGAAGCCCCCACAAGTTCCCCTGACAGCTGAAACACAAGGACTGATTTACACTTGTGAATCACCACAAAATCAATATCACCACAGCCCCTGGATGTCAAAAAGTTCRAAACAGAAATCCCACACATCCAAAAAAAAGCGAAACTGAACCAAAGCTAGACACACACAGAGAGGAGATGCTGTAGTTTGTGTGCAGCATTTTAAATGTATACATTTAAATGTATACATTTTCAATTAAACCACACTGCAGAACTGCTCTTCAGGAATGAAAAAGACAATTTTGAGATACACAATTCTCTTGCATCTGCTCATACCGGCACCTGAAGAGGTTTTTGATTCCCCTTTCCTCTCCCAGACTTTCTGTCTCTGTTTAGCGGTTTTGCTTTTGTTGTCTCACTGTGGTGTAGCTCACAGCATCCTAAAGATTCTGCAGGAGAGAGCCAARAAACACCTTTAAGCTACAGAGTTTCTGTTTACTAAGGAAAAGTCTGTTAGGACTGAGAATTGGCAGATGTCTAAAGCAATCTGAGAAAGAATTGTGACATCCAAACTTAGTACTCAGGCAGTTCTGTGCAAAGATGTGCCCCATCACAAAACATAAAACAACTGATGTTATCCATCATATCATACTATTTGTAATTAAAACTGTAATCTGATGTATTTTCGCACTTGTTAAGCAAACTTCATGGTGGACAGGGAAAGATTTAAACTGACTACAGAAATGTATGCCTTTTCATTCTCCATGCACCCATCTCTGATACTGTATCTCTATGGGATGGTGTATYATATTTTTGTTCCTGCAACTGTGTCTTTGCATTCCCAGGGCAGAAGACTTCCCCAAACTGAGCACAATCCTTCTGCCACCTGGCTGTGTAGCCACAGACATGGAGATTCCATGAGATGGGGCAGATTGGGGGGGCTAACACATACATGTTGTTGCAGCTTGGATACCAAGCACACTTCAGATATTCCCAACAGCCAGACCCACACAAAAGTGAAATAACACTGAACTCTCTGCTACTATCCTCCACTGCATCTAATATCTTCTGTGCAATGAAACATTTTTGTAATGTATTGGGCTGTCCAGTAAAAGATACTGTAGAGGTTTAATGTTTTATAATTACCGCCTACAGTCTTGCAGATTTCCCCAGATCTCTCTTTTTTAGGTGCTGGTAAGCTGTTGCTTCTGCAGAAACTCCAGTCCCTCCAGAGGGGGCTGATCCAGAAGGAGATGCTTCGCTTCAGCCTGTTCTGAGAGGGGCTGCCACTGTGACATGACTTGACTGAATTGTAGGAGAAGGACTTCGAATGACTTAACTGGACATGCCTGGTGGGATTATTCTGGCAATTGTTGTCCTTGTCATAGGAGGAATGTAGGTACAGGGCTTTCTTCTTTGAATCAGAGATGAAAACTCCTTTTTCATCACCTTCAGAGAATCCCCAGTTCACATAACCACCTCCAGTTTCTTCCCTGTCATTGCAGGGGGATGCTACACTTCCTTCAATATCCAGTGGTAGCTGGAGATCAAGAGGATGAGCAGCTTCTGCAGCATTAGTCTTTTCTGATGGCAAATGAATAACAAAGTCTCTCTGGCTCCATTGATAACCTTCTGTCTCTTTTCCAAGGAAGCTGATACCTGGTAAGTTTTGCTGAACCACAATGCCGCTTTGCAGGTCATCTCTGAATGCTTCATCCTTGCACTTGGCAGCAGTGTTCAAAAAGGACATATTTAAGGTAACATCATCACAAAAAGAYGCTCCCTGATGGTCAGAGGGCACCAGCAAAAACTGCCCATACCTAGGAGTTGACTTAGTCTCAGAGGATACTCCTGAAGTGAGTGTGTCTGTTTCTATTTCTGCCTTTTGAGAGCTGTCTTCTACCACCTTTTTACTCTCAGACTTCAAGAATTTGCATTCTGATGGAGACTGAGTCCTTACCAAGCTCCGTAAGAGGGAGGGTGGCATGCTGTAATAGTGGTATTTCTTGTCATACAAGCCCTCCAGGCTGCTCAAGGTCTTGGAATAGAATGCATTGCTCCAGCTATGGGGCAGCTTCCTACAGGTTTGATGTTTTGTGTCAGCCAGTAAGGCTTCTTCCACCTTCAAGGTGTCGACAGCTGAAAGCACTTTCAGGATATCCACTGTCAAAGCAGACAGGTCTTGCAAATGTCCTAGCTGGCTGTCCAGGGAGAGTAATGACTCCTTGATGTAAAATACCTTCTCATGCACTTCTTTAAGTTGTTGGAACATCTCTTCCACTCTAGGCAGAAAAAGAAAACATAACTGAAATACCAAAACATAGATCTTTACATCTGTTTGCAAGATGATGAAAGAAACCACTAACACATTTCAAAAACTTAGTGTTTCAAACAGGCTGTTTTTCTTTAATGGTGACTTTAACACCCAATAATATCTGTATTTGACAAAACTGCCGGTGGGTTTACAAGGAAACAGATGTTTGCTCAAGGAGTACCTATGTTAAAAATTATTGTTTTCCTGCTAATAGCCATTCATTGCCATATGACTATTAAACCACTGATGGCAGGTTACATTGGCTATGGCTGCAAATGAAGTATACTTTCTGCCAGCTGGACATCCTGCATTTTACATTTCTTGTGCAAGCRTGAGAAGGACAAGGCTCACACAAATCACCAAGTACTCTTTAATCTTGCTTTTTTCAAGTACTGGAGACTGCTGAGAAATGGGTCTTCCCAAGAACATATTTGGCCTAAGGAGGCAGATTCTATGCATCTTATGCCACTGGTTATCTTCAGATAAAATTCAACTGCCCAAAAAACCAAAGCCTTTTTTATTATCCTCAACTTCCCAGTGAAAAGTACAAGACCTTTTTATTGTTTTGACTTTTTAAAATTACATCATATTAACCAAATCATTATATTTCCTGAAAATACTCTCTGGTACTTTATCACTAAGACAATGATAAGCTAGATGCAGGCAATATGCAGTAGTCATTTCTTTCCTTGTCACAGAGTAACTARAATATGTAGTATTAAACCACTGCTGAATAAAATCAAGGACCAATATTCCAGAACATTTTATTCATCTAAATTAATTTCTTGCATTGATGTCATGCAATACTGTGAAGAGTGTTTCACTTGCACTCAGAAAAAAATTCCTTTCCAGATCTGTATTTAAACAGTAAATGAAACCTTCTTGAAGTAATCAATTTTGCAGTTTCTGAACAAAGCTACTCATTTAATTTCTTTTAGAGGTGACATTTATTTTGCTTCTGTGTTTAACATGCAGACAATAAGATAATGCTCTCTCTAGGCAAAACAAATTTGCTAGATGAAATCACTGTTGGCATTCATCAAGACATTTAATAGTGTTCATTTTTTTAACTCTTCTCATTAAACGTAATGGCAGATTTGCTATTGATTTCAACAGAAAGCTAAATTAGGCCAATATTGACTGCTTTGAAACCCTGTTGGAAGTTGTGTATTGACATTGTGTCAACCAAGACACTATGTTGTAAATAATGCTACARCGGTTTTCTGGTTGTTTCTGTAAACAGCAACTATACTCAATCACAAACAATACTCTCACAGTGTACCTACATTACTAAGCTTTTAAATAAAATTACATATTATATGCTGTTCTCTGGCTTGCTTTTGTGGTGCTACCTGATCTGCACGATGCAATTCTGTCAGCAGGGCTTCACAGACAGATCTGACATACATCTCAGACAGATGCAGATACAGAAACAGACASATTTCCATCAAATTAACAAGGCCTATGCATGTTCATAGTGGCTATAACCAGCTTCAAAAGCATTAACCTATCAAAGTCTTATAATATATGACAAATTTATACAAGAACATAAATATGCATCAAAACACACCTTTCTGTGGTCAAACGGATCCTTTCACTGCCGCTGGAACTCAGGTTTTCATTCTTTTCATGAAAATATTCTTCTACACACTGTTCCTCAAAGTCATGGAGTTTCTTTAACTCCTCATCACTCAGGTAGAGCTCTGAACAAAGGAGGTAGGAATCAGTACAAAGCATGCTAATAATTGCATTTATGAGTATGCATGAGAAAAAAAAAAGAAAAAKAAAAGGGTCAAAAAACTTGTTTACACTCCCTTGACAAGAATGAATAAGGCATGAATTTGGRCTTGACTATAAAGACTCAAATACATGAAATTGTGAGATTTTTCCTTTCCTTACATAGAGAACAAAACCACACAGACAAAAATTCCAGTACACGCCCCTTTAAAGCCTCAAAAATATCTGAATGGCTGCTCACAAGGATCCATTTTCTGACAATTTTTTTCCTTTATTTTGTTATACATGTGTCACTCACTTAGATATGAATATGTAAACCTTACAAAAATTTTACTCCAGTTTGGCCCAGGCCTTTATTTAGAGCTGGTCACCTACAACAATTATAGTCCATTCAGGTGCTCAAAGCTGCAAAGCTTCCTTTTTTTTTTTTTTTTCACCTTATTGGTTAGTATGCTCATATGTATAAAGCATTCAGACATCCTTAATGTAAGTTCATATGTATAAAGCATTAAGACTGGTGTATCCAGCCATGATGGGGGAGCTGAACCAGGCAGCAGCAGTATAGCAGTTCAGCATTGATTAGGTAAGCCTGATTTTTGAGCTCTGTAACTACCTGTGAGTATCTTCAGGGATTCATGTTCAGCAGAAAAAAATTCTAAGTGAAGCATAACCCATACAGGGTCTGTCCACCTCCTCTATTATAAGACATCAAGGGTGTAGGTTGCATTAGAAAGGATGAGGCTGTATAATACTGTATAACAATGCTCCCCTACATTTTTAGATGTGTTACAGTCCCCTCTTCCCCATTTCCCCACCTCACACCCACCACCAAGCTCCACTACTGARTATTCATCTCCATCCCAGCATCCTGAAGTCCCTTCCCCACAACAGCTCAGGCTACTCCTGGCAGAGCTGGAGACACTGGGACAAGGAACTGTCATGACCTTAAGGAGGCATTAGGAGAGACCTGGCATGAAGAATCCAGGCTGAGAAGAGTGAAAAAGGTAAGGTGATAAGCCAGTGCATCAACGGATGGAAGCAGCAAGGAGGTGGGAAGCCTCTATGCTCCTCTCTGTATCTGCCATCACTGGATCTCCTCTACCACTGGGCTCTGCAGCTACTTTCCCCAGGTAACGATAAAGAAATTACTGGTCTTTTCATGACAAACATACAGCAATTTCTACCTTGGCAGTACTTAATTCCTTTCAAAACAAGAAATTACTTAGTTCCTACAGAATAAGTTGTGTCACTTTATTTCAGCTCAGAGTTTTGAGGTAACTTGACTGATGCAAATACAAAGCTCTTTTTTTTTTCTTTTTTTTTTTTTTTAACTCAACTCCACAGTGATAGGAATGATGATCAAGTATTTCTTTTGGTTCCCAGCTTACTTAGTCCAACATCGCCTTCCTCTTGGTCCAATTCATTTGGGGGCTGGTGGTGGAAGATGCATTTTATCAGAAGCCCAATGTGGCTCAGGAGGATGAATGGTGGAGGCAGCCAYGGCTTCTCATGGTAGGTCATGATGTAGCGGTAACGGTTGTACTTCCAGAGCTTGTTCGAGATGGATTTCAAATCAAAATAAACATTACTGAGGAGAGACCACAGAGGGAGAGGGGAAGGAGGGTAGAACACTCATGTGAGGAACACTCCCAATACAGCACAAGACACTTGTCTACAGATCTAATCTGACACTGGTCCCATTCCTCCAGTGGAATCCAGAGGTAAAGCAGCTTAGCAACTCCCATTTATTAAAGCAGCAGCATGTGCACTGAGAATGAGATCTTCAAAGCTGCCTAACAGATTTGGAGATCCAATTCCCATTCACATTAATGGGAGCTGGGCAAAAGTTGCCAGTGATGTGGCTTTGAAGTCGTAGTCATACTACTTAAATTTTAATATATACCCTAACTGAGAATTCAGCATTGTTTGCCTCTTAGGACTGGAGTAAAAGTAGGTGTCAGGCTAAGGGACGACTGTAACAAAATAGTTTTTGCACTCCCCCTAAAAATATATTTGCAGCAGCTACMTGAGCCATTCTTCTGCAGAATACTCATTGGAGCTGTGAAATTATTAAWCACAGCTACATTGAATAATTTTCTGTATCTACTATGATAGACCCAAGCACAGGAAAGAAATGTTGTGGTTTCCAGCACTGTCGTTTCAGGTGCACTGTCATTCTACACACCCAGCATATAATCACAAAAACATCAACTTTCCTTCTGAGAGCATAATTAAMTATATTTCTCATACCCACTCATTTCTGGTCCCACTTCTGGAAAAATCAAATCACTATGCAGAAGACTTGCCATATCATCATTACTAAAGGTTTAATTCCAGAAACAATTTCAATAATTCCATAACGATTTCACATATATAAAATAATACATAGTGTATAAAATAATCACCTGATTCCTTGACACAATTTCAGGAAAGGGATTTTTAATTGGAACTTGAAATAGAATGATTTTTGATAGTTTGGGTTTTTTGTATATTAATGACTTATTTTACTTGATTTTTTTTTTTTTTTTAGCCTACAGCTGACTTTTCTTCCCCAGAAATGTTATAGAACTATAGGAAAATATAAAGCACTGTTTGGGTTAGGCTGGTCTTTACCAATATTTTACAGAACCCGATCCACTACAAGGGGTTCATGTTAAAACATGAAGGGTTAGAATTACTGTAAAGACACTGAAAAATCACTATAGGATTACCATGAATTACTACAGAATTACTATRAAGACCTTTTGTGCTGTGGCAGCATACATTAAAAGGCAAATTGTTGGAAACACTACAGTTAGATTTCAGTCTAGAACATATGAGATTGCATTAAGTAAGTAAGAATTTTCAAAATATTTCCTAAAGGAAAAGCATACTCCTACAGTCATCATCCTCTTCACTTGAACATCTTCCAATTATCTGCCAGTTTAAAACTTGGCCTACACTATGATGAATGTTATACAGGCTCTTAGCACAACAAACACAACTTACAGGAAGGGAAAATTACTTCAGAGATTAATTCATGCCAGGGGTTTTGCCATGTGCACTTTTCTGCTCTTGCAGAGTCCGATCATTTTTAAGTGGCAAAAGAGTTTAGCTGTCTTCTCACTATCCATTTCCTTGCACCATCTTTCCTTTACCCCCATGGCAGATGAGGTCAACCACCACCATCAATGTGCCCTTGCTGGAGCATTTTTAGTGAAAAGCTTTTAAGAAGCACTGGCAGAACATAGGTTAGTTGCTTTTGCAGCGATATACCAAGGTACGTACTTAAAGAATGCAATGAGCAAGTTGACCATGATGATGTACTGCACAAAGAGGTAGACAGCTTGCAGGAACGGTGTGAGAAAGGAGCCGGGAGGACAGTCTTCATTGGTTTCACAAACTGGAAATGAAGGACATACACAACASTGGTAGCACAGAAAGCAGAGCAGAGCACATCAATGGCCTGTGCTTCTCATTTATCCCAGCAGGAAAAGGAATGGTCCTCACTAATTTCACAGAGATACATCACTAAATTTCCAAATTAAAGTCAACCTCCACCTAAAGGAGAACTGAGACCTCTTTGTGCTACTACCACCCTAGTTACAGTTAAGAAGATGCACAAACSACTTCATACATACCAGTCTTTACGCCAGTCATTCCACTTTTTGTTAAGGGGAAATACAATGCAGCTGAAATATATCTAGGGGATGGCTTTTACCCAARTAAGCTGTAATCCAAATCTTTGATCCTTATAGCAGGAGTGTCACGAACTCTGCTATGACAAGGAYACAGCTCAAAGGCTGCTTTATCAATACTGGAGTTCAGAGCTTCACACACAACTTCAAAGCACATTCACTCATGCAAAAGGATATATGGCTACGAACATTTGTGACRTAAAAYAACAAACAGTGGAAATTAGGGGATCCCTTAAATTGTCAATATAGATACTTTCCAATCTTTTTAATTTCTAAACAAATTTAACTCTTTTGAGGAAACTTTGAAACATAAAGCAGCAGCCCTAAATTCAGGACATATTCTGCAGGATAAAGAGTCACTAGAGAAATCACAGCTTTATTTGGAAAGTGTCAAATTTCTAAAGATTTAGAATTATTAAGTGATTAAATGGATTAAATTAGGAAATTTGATAGTGTGCTTTCATTAAAAGAATTTTGATTTATATAACCAAAATACATGTTTCAGCAGTAATAATGGATGCAACATGGTAGAGTATTTTAATGAATTGGGTCTGTGCTGAACTATGTACCCTAAATATATATTTCTATTTGCATACCTACTTTTCTATTTTAGACTGTTTTACTTATACCTTCAGTCAGTAGCATGAGAGCGCCTTACATCAGTAATACTTAAATACCTCTGGATGCCTGGTTCCTCTCTCTTACTGAAACAAGGTCAAAACCATAATGAAGACACACAATTTTTCCTGTTTATGTTGACTGGTCCTATTTCTTCTACGTGCACATAGTTTATCTGTTTAAGAATGGTGCCAGGTAACTTATTTCTCYCTTTATTTTCCTCCTTTATTCTTTCCTCCTTAAAGGCAGTTTTATAGTCTTTTCTCCAAGAGATCAGCAGCTTTGGATTCACTTTGCTGGGAATTTGTTTTACTGGCAGATCCCCTGACCAGGAAGTAGCTTAGTATTAGTTCCTACATGCTTTGCCCTGATATTTGCGGTGTATTTAATTTGAATCACTAAATTTAAAGAGTTTAGAGTTTAATCTTTATTTTTCACAAAGAAACTCATATTTACAACTTCATTCATGCAGCATGCATTCCAGCATTCATATACTGGAATCAGAATTGTTTAAGAAAGAACAGACTCAGTAGGTAGTCAAAACTCAAGAGACCAAAGTAGACATGCTACTGTGTATCTTTAATTAAACTGTTGAGCTGTATTTTGAAAATTACCTACCATCTATTTCTCCAGCATAGACCTCACCAAACATCATCCAGTAGGGCTGAAATACAATATCTCGTGCCAGTGTCCAAGAAGGAGGCTCCTCCGGTGAAAGAATTGCCTTTCGTGACACCCCAAAACTCAGCAGGACTATGGCCATCATGATTACAATATAGAACATGTTTCCTGTCTGGAAGACATGTTTGTATAAAATAATTAGTTGTGTTAATTATACATAAAAGAGGCATTCATTTTAGGAAAGAGTAWCAATCATTTACAAATCAGAATGTAAGACTGGGGTAATAATCTAATATGCTGGAGGAAATAAAAATATTTCATTTCTATGAGCTGGGCTACATGAGCATTTTATAGCTGTTAAAATCATCGTAGACTAAAAAAGCCACAAGTCCTACTTGTCCCTCATAGATCTTAAGGAAGATGTAAGAAATGTGGACACCTTACAATTGTGTCAGTGGTGCTTCTTTCAAACTGAGAGCAAAGCACAGCAGTGAAARTTATTTTGCCTCCTAAATAATTACTATGAAAGATAGAATATAAAAGTATTAAGAGAGTTCTCAGTAACTGAGGCAAATTACAGTAAAAATCTTCACATGTTCCCCAAGACTAGACAGTAGTTCAGCAGCAGTTCTTACAGCAAAAGAGAAACAAAATTGCCTTCAATTTCACAGAAATTTTTCCAGATAAACTGGGATATAATTATATGAATCAAAAAATAAAATAATAATGAAACAGTTTCCAAGAGTTTGGGGAATAACCCGTCACAATGAGCCCATCTCCAGGAGGCAGTGACTTTTCTTTCTCCTGTTAGCAGGCTAGATCAGCAAACTCACTCAAATGCAGGCCTTCTCTAAGGAATGAAGTAAAAATGGCTTTTGTGAATAAAGTAATGTAATTCATAAATAAAAGTGTAATCTGTTTATGGTCAACTCACAAACAGAAAAAAAATCATGGTATTTTCAAGTAATACATTCACTGTGAATTATTTGATGACTTCTCCTTTTCTGTCACTTCTGAGCTCTACACGTTCCTGAAGTAGATGCCTTAACTACAATAATATTGCTCCAAAGCACAGTACTTACCATTTTCCCAATCATTGTCAGGTAAGGGCCAGCATGCTGATTCACAGCAAAAAGATCAAGGAGCCGAGTATACCAAAATATAATGTCCAAGCAGTAAAGGAGCCTCCCTGCAGTTTGAACTGGGGGGTTGGACCAGCGCAAACCAAAACCAATCATAAACAGGATGATAGCTACAGAATCAGTAAAATTCCAGTATTCATAAATCCACACCTTCACCTTCTGGCGGAATTTTCCTGGTTCTGAGATAAATACCTAGGTAGAATGACGGGAGAAAATACCACTAAAAATGCTGTTAAAATCACATATACATTATTAACCTTTTCTGTCTGAATTATTTAATGATGTTTGGGAATGTATAATTTTTTCTTTTGTCTTAGAACCATTTACTGCATATTGCCAGTCACCACCAGCTGAGGTTTTTACTTAATCTATAGTGTCATATTGTCAAGTATGCCACATCAATGGGATAGCTCTTTCTGAAGAAAAAATGGATCCTGAACCTGAATCCATTCACTAAAGSGTACATACCTCAGCAGAAGAGAGCAGCCAGTAAAGAGTAGTTATGCACACATATTAGAAATTAACAAGCATTTTCTAGTGGGATGGTCATGACCTACAGCAGCCTTTCCATTAACCCTTAAGTCATGGAAAGTACCAGCCTAACCTTGCCACTGGGAAAATGACTAATGTCTTTTATTTCAGACCAAAAATGTAAAGAAAGATCCCCATATTCTGCCAAGGACACGKTAAAAAAAAAAGGAGCACTGGCGACTAGCAAGGTAAAGAATGAAATGTTCGCTCCTTGAACTGTAAGGTGCCCCAAAGGGATTTTAAGCTTCACTGGGCAAGCCTGTGAAGTGGAATCCTTGGGAGGAGGCAAATAAAACGTTTGCACATTGCCAGAAGTGAGGCTAATTATGCAGTGCTATGTGAGATCACAGTGATAAGTACCAAGCAGAGGAGAGATTTTGAAACATTATGCCCTGATCTTGCAGGAATTTATGCATATGAACACATTAACATAAACAAGTGATCTAGACTAACTCACGTGGGTAACTAGTTGCAGGGCCTAAGGCTTTAACAATTATTTGATACAATCTAGAGAAACAGAGGTTTGCAGCTATATATAACAAGACCCTCAGCAGTTAAACAACTGCATGGCTAAAACAGAGTGTCCTACAAAGTCTTTGCCAACAGACCAGAACTAGAGCATGGATAAAGAAAATAGAGACATCAATTTCAAAGTGATCCTAGAAAGAACAGCTGTTGTTTCTGCTGCTCCACAATCAAGATGGTGCAAGCGCACAACAGTGGTTTCAAAAGTGCTTGCTATTCTACAYTTAACATTTTTCTCAGTTAGGAAATCCTGGTGTACTTTTTTTAGTCCTATCTCATGCTGACACAGGACTTGGAAGTCCATCCAAGCTTTGATATATTCCCAGTATTTTCASTGTCCCTTGAAATTCTTCACATCTCTCATAATGATTTCACTGTCTTCTGAGTGATCTGTATTTGCAGCTTTCTTTGCTCAGAACTGTGGCTGGCTTTTTGTGGCTAGCTTTATTCCTCTGAAAGTACAACATTTCAAAAGTCATCCAAAAGACAATTCACATTACTATGCGCTGATTTTTCTGTGAAGGCATGTCAGAGCAGATATAATAATTGAGGAAATATTTGGTTGCATTTGCCCCCCAAACTCAGTTTTGGAGTGCAAGTTGTGTTCAGAAGCTKGGGTCTAATCAACTGCAAATAATTGCAATAATTTTGATTGGAATATCATTTTTTTTTCTGCTCAATAAATCCAGCATTAAAAGCTGACTGTGTTTTTTTTCCCAAGTGCATTTAGACTTGAGGGAGAGCCATAGATTGTTCTATGCAAAATATCTATTAATTCATAACAAGTTCTTGCTCAGATTAAATATCTAAAGACAAATTTTATTACTAGAAGTCCAATGGTCCGCTCAAGAAAATGAAGGACCAGGTGTCTACCTCAAGGTTCCAAATCTCAATTCAGCTGTCACCTATACATTACCTACCAGCTCTACACAGAAAAGTAGAGAATTAATGCCAAAATTTAAGATACACTTTCAAGGCCCAAGAGCTGGAATTCTAATAAATAAATTCCCTATRTAATTCCCTATAAAAGTAATGCAGAACTTATCATTTTTCAGAGAGCTATTCCCTGGTTTATACAAAAGATGAGAAATGTAAATGGAAAAACTTACCTCCCGGACTTTTTCAATAGCAGTAGTGAAAATGTAAATGATTACAAACCACTCTTGCACACTTGGTCTTGGTTCCATCTTCACCAACACAACATAMGTAAAGAGCATGAGGAATGCCAAGTACGACATCTGCAAAACACACAGCGTATGATCCAAACACACAAATACCTCAAACAATTTTCCGCAAACATAACAGCTGATTGGCCTCACTATAGGTACTCAAACTACTGAGACACTACCACATTTTTGAGCCCAGAATCTTTATTCCAGTTCTCCAAGGTTTTGCTTTGTTTTTATGGGAATGTCCTTAAAGATCATCAGAAATCAGTACTTTAGTCCTGAAAAAATTGGTAGGAGTATAARATAAAGAATTGCTGTGTATGTTCATCCCCATAAAAGAGACAGATTATTTTATCTTGGATGTTGAACTAGATGGTATCTAGAGGTCCCTTGCAASACTAACTATTCTGTGATTCTATTCTGAGATCTGCACACCATTCCTTGAATGCAAGGTCAGTCTTATGCTGTTATCACAGCRTTCTCTGGGGACAAGTAACAAATTCTCAGAGTCACTGCTGGTTAATCAGTGCCTTCCAAAACACAAGTACTGTATCAGGTGGAAAATATATTTTAGGYGTACAAGAACATGCTATAAATGTATCTAACATAACAGATTACAACCTATAAACCACTTAAACACACGTAGTTAAAAGAATAAAAGTTCATGTGYATAGTGATCTGACCTAATGACCAGTCTGATCTTAAATATCCTGAGCTCTACTGACACAAGGTTACTAAAACTGGTTTAATAAATGCTATTTCCTGAAGCAAACTATCTCCTATAGATAAATATTCACTTTTCCAGAGACAGTTCTTTAAGAAAGGATTATCAGTGAAGCATTAAACATACAGAAGACTGCCTTCAAATCTATCTCAACTTTTGCAACTGACTTCTGTAAAGACCTGTGCTTGAAATTTTCTTTAGTTTCTTATAGTTTTTTCTCTGGGGTTTTGGTTTTGGGTTTGTTTTTGGTTTGTTTTTTTTTGTTTTGGTTTGTTTTTTTTTGTTCAGTTGCATAATTTTAGGAGACAATCTTTACACTTAATTGTCAGAGAAACATTCAAACACCTTCCCATCTATACCCACCACTAAGTGACTGCAAATCCATGTTAGAAAAAGTAAAAGCAGGATTAAGTGGCATTTGAAGGATCAAAGGAAGTCAATCAAAGTTCTAGAATGATGACTAACCGTGTGAAACCAGAACTTGACAATTGGTGCRTTGTAGAACTCATAGATTTTTCTAGTTCCAGGCAGGTTTCTTTGTCCACCATCTACTTGACTTTCATCAGACTTCTGAACAGCCTTTTCCACATCATAACCCTTCTTTAAAAAAAAACCGCATTTTTAAACTAAGAAGCAATTGTCTATAATCTTAAAGGTAGAGTTGTTTCAGAGGACAGACAGACATAAAGTCTAAACCTTGTTCCGAATACACCAGGCTTGGTTTCTGAATACTGTATCTTGGTTTTGTCTGGTTACAACCATCTCATTTGCAATAATCAACATGCACTGTGTGAAAGATGCTCTATATGGCACAGCTACACTGTCTGTATATTTTTTTAATAGAATTTTGCATAAGAAAAATCAGTAGCCTGGACTTTTGCTAAAGACTAATAGATAAAATCAAAAGTTAACACTAAGCAGAATTTGTGTGAGCACTTTTCTTAGCTGCCTCAGGTAGGGCTGCTCCCTTCCTGCACTACATGTGAGGCTGGCAAGGACTTTCTCATGATGGTCAATACAGAAGCGCCATCCAGGACAGATGAAGTAACTGTTACCAAGTTCACTTAAGTCTGTATCCAAACTAGGRACCTAACCCACAATTCTGGAGAGAACTGGCCTCCAGCCATTTCACTGCACCTGACGAGCACCTTCTCACTCCTCAGGACTGCACTGTGGKAAACACACAGACTCTGGCACACAAATGAATGATCCTCACAGACTAACCAAAGTATCTTTAGAGCTGACTGGGCTCTGTTCCCCGTGATACCATAACTGGTGGAAGTCTTGAGACTGAGGCACATGAGACATTTCTGCCTTGCTTTTAAACTCCAGCATAAGGATGGTGGGAGGCAGGAGAATACTCATAATGACCTAAAAAAAAAGACACAAGATTAATTAGGCAGTGGTAGCATAAACTTGAAGCCACAATCAGGTGTGCCTGGTGCCAGCACAAACCCAGTGCAATTCCACTGGCAGGGGAATTAGTCACTGGTGCTGGGAATCTGTATCACGGTCTGACAGCCTCTGAAGATTTGTGTTGCTCTTGGCTGATTTGTGGCTTTGAAGAGTGTCACGCATTGGGGACGCTGTTAGTACTGCTCTMTGTATCTGGAAAGCATCCTCCCCACCCGTAGCTCTGCCGGGGCAAATGTGGGAAAGCAGGAGCAGGTGAGGAAGGACTGAAAAGTGCTGAGAAAATGGGAAGAGCAACAAAAAAATCCTTCCTCCTAATGTCATCCCACACATGCTTTCRCAAAGAAATAAAATAGAAGCAAGTATTTTTTCCCTCCCTCCTCTGCTTTTGTTTCCCAGATGTTCACATTCCAACTTATGCTTAAGCACAGCTGTCTGAAGCTGCATTAGCGACGTTCATAACCAAAAAACCCCATATGTTAAGCATCTAAAGAGCACCTAAATGCTCAGGAGAAAAACCGGAGCAATGCTACCTTAAACCAGGAGTTCTTCCTCATCTTGAGGCGTCCCATCCACATGTCAGTCAGCAGCATCTGTGTGCAGGTGTGGGACACAAAAGGCCGCAGCCCCACAGACACAGCCAGCTTTAAGCAAGTTGAGTTGCTCCAGTTTTTCAGTTCATAGGTCAGCAACTTCATAGCCATCTGCTCATTTTGTTTGAATGCTTTGTCCAGCACATCTAAGGCAAGCTGCCCAAATTCTCTAAAGCAGAAAGGAAGTAACAGTGAATATAACAAGGATCAGTCCAAACTCAGAGTTACTGCTGAAAAGAGGTCACTGCAAATACTCTGGTAACTAAAGTTCAGCCATCCATGTCAGTAAGCATGCCTTCTATAATTTTTCTCATGGCTTTATCAATATACCCAGTGAAAAGCAATTTGGGGTGTAAACCTAACTATTTAGTCCTGATCACAATGTTTAGTGTCATCCTGTTTTGTCATTTTTCATTTTTACTCCTAATATCGCTCAGAGATTAAAATGGACCGTACAAAGTTCTTTGTATTTGCTTCAATCAACACCTTCATCACAGTGAGCAAGCATAGCAGCCAGTCTCTTCTTTTGGACTGACTTTAAAACACCTCTGCAGAAAAGTCTTAAAGGAAGGTACATATCCTCCTTTAAATTAAGATTTGGAGCTGCATACAAAAGAACAAAGTATATTTTATTGCACCTGAACCTTAAGCATGAAATCCACAAAGCAGAAAATATATTACTAACCAGAAAACACTAAATGGAAATTACAAGCTTGAAGAAAATTCTCGGTCTACTTCCTTTTTCATTCGATTGGTATTTCACTTCCCACTTATCTTACACAGAGCAGGATTTAAGCGCTGATTTTTGGTTTGCTCATTACTACTTGTTATAGATTTGAACAGTCCAACACTTATGTTCCAAATGGCTTTTTAACAAATTGGAAGARAAGCTGCAAGGGAAATTTCTGCCTTTCACTTGACCATTTAGCAAGAAATGAGCTATACATTGCTCACCTATGTTTTCAAATATGCATCTAGGTAATATGCAAGTAACTTTCCTTTAACTCTCCACCATACTACACACCAGTACATAGGTCCATACATAGTATCAGTAGCAAGTAGCCAAAAGTACTTTTTTTATACTCCATAATCTGTGGCGCCACTAACTTTACTAACTCTTTGCAGACTAGGGCAGTTATCTAACCATTCCCAGCACCAGAAAACTTTAATTGAAATGAAGGAAGAACTCGTACTTTGAATACTTCTTGAGTTCTTCTGAAGTGTCATCCACCATGTTGCTCTGTTTAGCTTCATGTGCCATTGCTCTGTACAGTTTACAGGCAACAACAGCTTTGACCATGGCTTCCTCTCCATGCTGCCAGAAGAACATAGCCATCTTCTGTCTTTTCATTAATACTGCCCATACCAGGAGGTCATTATAGGGGTAAATGAAGCCAGTTGACTCATAATTCTCTGCACAGTTTATGTCCTCTTTTGATTTCTTCTTATACTTTGGGAAAGGGCTGGATCTTTCCTATAATTTGTTAAAAAAACAAAACAAAACAAAACAAANAAAAAAAAAAAAAGAAAAAAAAGGAAAAAAAAAGAAAAATGAAAAAAAAATCCCAGTGAATGGCTGAGGTTCAGATTAATTAAAAAAAACCTTCATGCAAATCTGAATTGCAAGTAGCAAATTATTTGATAGCTATATACATATATAAGTCATAAACCACAGCTAGGGCCATGTTCAGATTACCAATGCTAAGAAGCTGGTAACATTAATGAAGGAAAAATACACCKTGCTCTGCATCCATGCTTTTCATTAGTTCCCTTTCCATAGTATGGGCACTCTCCAACCCCTGTAATATCCCATGCTTTACTCTCTTTTTTAATATGTRTCATGATAGAAGAAAAAGTAAACAGGAGACTGAAACAAACACCTTAGATACTTAAAGATCATTTTTGCTGTCTGTAACACTTGTAGTGTAAATTTGTTTTACATTCATCTCTGGGTATTTCATGGTGAAAGGGTACAGGAAAAAAGTCTTAATAATATAAGTGATGAAGCCTCAGTGTTACCATGGGTTCATTTTGGCTCTGACTAATCACAGCACAGCTATTTAAATTCATTTATTTAAATTTATTATACTTTATGATAGATAGATAGATAGATAGATAGATAGATAGATAGATAGATAGATAGATAGATATGAATGCCAATCTTTGCTCTTCTGTCATTCTTTCTCTGAATGTACCTCTTCTTAACAGTCTTACTCTGGCACTTTATTAAGCAATCATGAGAATGGAATAGTTAAGTCTGAGAACTCTGATTTTTCTTACAAATTCAGAAGAGTTTTCACATATGCTTGCTACTCAGAAATTTGGTGATACTCCATTTCAGTGAATTAAAGCCCTTAGCAACTAAAGGATGGAAGTTAAAAAACTATCATGGAGTCTGAGCTTGATTGCACCAAAAAACTGCAAGATTTCTGCTTCCTGAGCAGTGAGCAGTAAAGCATTGTTTCCACTGTAATTTAAGTAGAATTATAAAAACRAAAAGTCTGATCAACCTGTCTAAAACTTGTCAATATTTGTCAATATTAGTCTGATATTTCCTAAGCAAAGTCCAGAATAAGCAATTATATTACCTTGTATTTGTAAGGCTGTGCAGTTCTGAAGAACTGAGAATGCAAAGTACTTTCAGCGGATCCCATTCCACTATGCATCTGATTACTCTGATGAAAGGAATGAGACAGGCTTTGAGGCAAGCTGGAGACTCCTCTCTAGACCCAAAGGCAAACCATAAAACATGAGGAAAGAAATGCAAATTAGAAATAAAGTTTGCTGGTACTTGCTGACTGCAACTCTGCATGTAGAAACTGATGTTATTCAAAAACTATCAAGTCAAAAATCACCATAATTGGCACTGAAGCTCATACTATCAAGGAAGAAAATGGCCTGTTCCACATCTCAGTCAACAAATATATAGTTTTCTGAGTCTCTGAATTCATAATAATTTTCCATGCATAGCATCCACGAATTGCAACAAAGAGGATTGCAACAGATGGAATCACCCAGTCCGGAAGCTCTGAGTGCCAACCTTTATAAAATGTGCCATAAGCCATTTGAAAGACAGAACTCTCTGAACTTTTTGCTGATCATTTCCTCTGAAGGATGGCACATCCAGCATCTCTGTAAATTTTGTTCAATGTTGGCTAAGAGGGAAGAATGTTAACAGCTGAATCACTAATGCTCTTCCCAACAATTCCTAGTTATATGATTATGTGKTTTCATCTATCCCTGTTAAGGTAATTTTCATTAGGAAAGAGTGAAATGTGCTTGAACTGCTCTCATCTTTTTTAAGCATTGTGTTGAAAACCACTGACACACAGAAAGCTCTGTTTCTCTGTTTCTATTCACTCCAAGTTACAAGATTTCATTATTTCYTCTCATTTTCCCTGATCATTATGAAGTTCTTCTCTTAATCATGAAAACACTTCCTGAAGATGAGAGGGGTTTGTTGCTTGTTTTTTAACAACTGGAAGTACTTAAAAGCCCAGTTCTACTCCAAAAACTGGGAATCATTCTTATGCAGTAAATCTGCTCCTTCTGCAATATTGGGAATTACTTTTAGCTAATACATTGAGAAGTTTAGGCTGTTTTTAAGTTACCGATCTTGGGAAACCAAAAGSGAGTTTGTTATATAATTGGAAATACATATATAATAGGAAATGCTGACATGCCCTAAGTCTACTTCAAGGCACGTGGAATTCAGTATTTCCCTAAGGTGGGTCAAGCTGCAAGAAGGAAATATGTAACTGTTTCAAAAAAGAGAAAATGGTGGTTGGCACAATCCTGTCATTCTTTACTGATAGATGATAGACAAAATGCAACCCAGATACTGGACACCAAGATAAATTTACTGAACTAATAAATACTAATAAATAGTCTTGGGGATTTATCTCYTTTTTCTGCAACCTCTCCACAGCTCTCAAACAGACAAGCAGGGCATACATTTAAATTAYGCTCTTCAGACAAACCAGAATGGCAACCTGAGCTATTTTCAGGCATCACATTTTGGCTTTTCTTGGTGACCAGTGCTTTGGAAGAAGCTACCTTGTGTTTTCTGTAGAGATCATTGTAGAGAATTCGGAAATCCTTCGTTGTGTAGCTGCTCCGATAAGCTTCACCAAGGAGATACTCTATCACCAGCCCAATGTCAATCAGTGATATCTTGTAATCCAAAGAAAGGCTATTCTGAAACAACAAATGTCACAAACATTTTATGATGCTGTTATATGCACATTCAACCCTTTCATAGCCCTCCTATTGTAAGGGAAAACCTGGACAAATGTKCATCTGTCAGGAAACTGTACACATTCATTTCACATAAGGAACTCTTCTAGAAAAGAGGGGAAAATGTGATGCCTGCAGTTCACTGTACCAACATTGCATATTTTGCAGTGTTCACAAGATCWGCTGCATCCAACAGTGAGGGTAACTGTTCTTCAGGACAAGCACAGACAACAGAGGTATGGATAAAAACCTTTTCATAACAAGAGAAAATTTGCAAGACGTAATTAAGCACTTTGATCAACTAAAATTGAAGAAGTAGCTGAAGYATGTATTTGAACTGAAGCAGAGTAATTCCTAGAGACTGGAAATATCCTACTGGGGCTCCAGACTGTCTTGACTAGGACAACAGCAGCACGTGCACTAGCTCTACCTTCTGAGTATTTTGCCTCTTCTGCTTAAAGGACCTCCACTGTCCTTCCAAGACCCAAGGTTTGTGACAAATTCTCTGAAGAATAGATTTGCTTCCATGTAGATTTTAAAAATTGTTAGTAAAACCTTAAACTGCAACTCTTGGAAGTGAAAAATGGGCCTTATGGTATATAAATGGGATCAGATGGTACATACGTTTATGGTATATAAATGGGATCAGAGATGTTATGCATTCCTAGCAGTGTATGCCTTTCAGACTGTAAAAAGTCTTTTTCTTCATTGGACTGAGGGTGTTTTTTCAAAAGACTACAGTAGCAAGCCTCAGTACAGTCAGCTAAGGCCACTCAGTCCCAGGTCACTAAGAGTTAGGCAAGCATTTTTGACTCCCTAAGCTTGTAGGTACTTCYCTCTGCACTAATCCCGATCTTTTATGTCATCAGAGCAGACTGYGATGTATCTTCATTCAAACACAACAGCATCAAAGCTGGTCACAGTAACAGAAAATATTCTGAAATCACTCTGTTGACTGTCCCAACTACAGTGTTGCTATATTTMATCAGACTGCAACTGCAAAACCCATTCACAGAGCACTTATGTGAACTTACAGAAGCTCAGGTGAAAAAGGCTTTGCAGCATTTAGACCTGTTTGCAGATTCCAAGCTTAGCTTACACAACAGCAGAGAAAGTTTTGAAATTGTGCACACTTTTTTTTACATTAATTCCATTACTGTATATCAAGTGCCAAAAGCTTCTTTTTCACACTGGGTTTTCTCAAAGTGTCCTAAGATATATAAAGACAAACATATATATGGATTTAAGGGAAGTGGTCATATCAATSAATTCAGTGATGAAGAGAGTTTTCTCAGCCTGGAAAAGCTCTATGTTTTTTCAAGATTTAGACCTTTCAGCATATAGATCTTCCAGATTCATAACATAAATTACATCTTGAATATGTACATCAGTATGGAAAAACACAGGAAACAGTTTGTTATGGCAACCAGGATACTCTACATCTACCTAAACAACCATAAATGGCATTGACATGAAAGTCATSCACAATAATAAACTGGTACCATGAATCCAACAGAACTTTGCAAACAGTCAGACTTATCATTTCATATTATTTTAGCAAKCATACCCTGGAAAAATTAGCCAATTAGTCTAGATTTGGATCTAGGAATCTCCTRTGTTGAAGTCTAGATCCATAAAGAACAGCTTATCCCTTTCCTGGCTAAGTAGTGCTGTGAGGTACAACGGATAACAGAACTGTGAAATAAATGAATGATGTACCTAAATAACAAGGCTGCTACTAAATCACTGATGGAACCAGGGCTCCATGCAGTACTCAACCACTGCCACCTTCTGTTCTCCTAGGCAATGCAGCACATCCAAATCTTATCTCTTTTCACAGTATCTTTTCATTACTGCTCTAACAAGGAAAGACTTTTTTAACTTTGGGGGAAAAATAGAAAACCATAAAGCAATGAGCATAATTACTGCACTAAATCAGTAGGTCTTTTRTACATTCAAAATGTCTGTTTAGTAAGGTGAGGAGAGTCTGATCTGAATGAACTGCTTGGCTTTGATATTAAGGTACAGGACYCTTGGGAGCCTCAGCAGTAGTATGTTGGTTAATTGGTTAGGGGGCCAGTGGAATTAAGATAAAASCATTTAGCAGATATAGGATTGTAGTTATGAAACTGTCATTTCTATTACCAAAATKCCCCTGTATTATCTAATAGCAGCTTGCCAGTGGACACTGAAGTATTAATCTAGCATTTTTGTTGCCAACCTTTCCAGTGTCTATTACCTGTTTCACATCTCGAACTAAATGGTGCAAAAGTAGATTGGATGGTCCTTGTTTCTGTGGTGTGAACAGAAAAGACAGTAAACAAACATGTCACTCTACACTAGAAAATCAATACAGTGTAAGAAAGCAGCTTAAAAAACCTACAGAACAAACTACTGTGATTCAAACTCTCCCCACTCTACCCACAAATCTTTTCAAAAAATATTTCAGCACAATCTGCAACTACTCTACCATCTTAAATCATTACTTTTTTTAGAAAGAAGCTGATATAGCTTTCGTCTAMGAAATATGTAATTTTCAGCAAGGTAAGCATGTATTACATGTCAGATTAAAATCTGAATGTATTTCTCATCAACTTCCAATGAGCACTCAATATAGTTCATGACAGTAAATCAAAAATAACAACCTGGAACATCATTCCCAAACCCCCACAGTACAAAAAAAAAAAAAACCAAACACATCAATTTTTCCTCTCTTAAAAAAAAAAAATCCTTTATAAAAACATGGCATAATCATCATACCCCTGAAGCAAAACAGAATTGCTTCCAGGCTTTGATATCTAAAGTAGTACAGTGGGATTTCAAATACTCACTGTATTGTAGAGTTCTTCCAAACGAGATATGGTAAGAAAACGGTGCATATTCACTCCGTGTTCTATTAACAGTTTAACAAAATCCACACGATCCATGACTAAAGCATCCATCATTGCCTGTTCCAAAGCACCAACCTTCAAATGGAGTGAGTTGAAGGAAAATATTAGAAAATTACTTTTGGAAATAAATAAAACATTCATGGAGCTAGTTATCTCTCCACCACAATACTTGTCTCTATGTATATTTAAAGTGCAAGTACAAAAGAAAAATATGTTAGAGGAACATATTTTCTGTRTAAAAAGACAACAGAGGAGGAGGAAAACAGTTTTCATAAACAAAACATATGTAGAGACTTCTACAAATGTAATTTTCTACAACTGTACTTTGATAATACATTCTCTACTCTCTAATTCACTTCAGAAGATAAAATATGATAATGCAGGGCAAGCAGGGCAGCCTTTTTTTTTTTTTGACACATGATGAAAGCTATTTCAAAGTACTGTAGAGAAGTCTCTACAGAACTGCAAGTTCTTTAAAGCAAACTTTTTTCAAATATGAGACAGAACATGTGTTAGAATAAACTCACTCAAAGGAAGCACGAAGCAGAGATCTACTGACAAGTAGTGTCCAAATGATGGAAGAACTCTACTCATAGCATTTGAAAAGAGCTCAGCAGGGCTTGTACATGCAAAATGGCAAAGGAGTTAGACACATGAGGTTCATATAAATCCATATGAAGTTTTTCTACAGAACACATATCCACAGGAAATGCAGTGGGTTGAGCAGAAAGAGGAGGCTGGAACACTAATGGGGCAGGCACTAGTGCTAACTTGAAAATAGTACATTCCATGTCTGTATTGAGGTTTGACAGAAATTATGTCAAAAATGACCAATAAATGTTACAGAATTCTCACACAAGAAAAGAAAACTTTTGCACTGATCCTGAATTATTGGGTCTTCTTCCAGAAATATCTGAGAGTGATGGCCATTTTTGCATTAAATTTCTTCTAACAGTCTTTGAGCTGGCAGTGTGTCTGAAGAGGTCATCAGCCCTTTGGTAACTATTAGAATGGTGCTCTTTGGTATTTGAGGCAGAGTTTACATTTAAACAGAAACACAGCCATAGCTGGTTATAATCTTTACCTTCTMAACTTGTAAGACTAGAGTTCTAAAATGAAGTGGCCATGATACGTGCATAATTGCCCATGTTGCCTTGAAACACTTAAATACACAGAAATACTATAAGAGTCCACAGACAATCACCTAAAAACTGCTCCTTAAAAATGTAACTCAAAATTTGGACACACAACTACAACGAAAGTGCAGAAGCTGTACTCATGACAATTGCAGGTCTGCCAGTACCAGAGGCATGCTTCACTTTAATTAAGAAAGTAACTAAGTTAAAGGCAAGCTTTAAAACCATCTTTGTACATTTTCTCTTTTTTTTTTTTTTCAGCACATGAGAAAAACAGTTGGGGTTTTTTTTCCCCTACTTAGAAAAGAAAAACATTCAGGAGTATATGTCATCCTACTTTTTGCTTGGAGAAGCAGCAAGAGATGTGAGGCTTGTTTACTATGARATCTTTAAATCTTATTTGAAGGGGAGAACACAGTTATTATTTGACAATAGTTTTTCATTCAAAATAGTGCTGAACACTGTTCTGAAATAGACATGAACAGATACATGGATTTTTTTCAAATATATCAGCAGTATTGGGGGTAGGGGGACTGCCAGTGGATCTGTAAGGACAGAGGATGACCAGGTATAAAAGAAACACTTRAGGCTATAGACATAGCAAACTAACTTGTTGCCTTCCTGCTTACAAAGAAGATGCTTGGAAACTCCTGTATCAAAGTTGTTCTTTACAGCAGAAAATCTGAGGAACTGTGTCAAATTAAAGTGTCAGCAGAAAAGATTATAGAAACCTTCCATGAAGTGGTTGTGGCAAAWTGTCAGGAACCTGTGGTATTCACCTAACAGTTTCCAGAGAACTGAAATACAGCTGAAATCAAGCCTTTTAACATCAGCATCGTAGGTAGTAGATATGAAATGTGCAAACTGATAAAAAGAACAAGTTGTCGAGATATGGCATATCAACACAGTTAGAACTTTGTAAGGACAAATACAATAGAAGTACAATAATAACAACATGAAAAAATACAGCAAAATAAGTGGAAGCAACGTAGTTAYTTTGTAGACTGAAATCAGAACTCTACCACAATTTTGGCAGTGACAGTCAGAAAAAACTTTTAGTAGACCTATCTTTTGCAATCATGAATGTAGACTGGATATGAGTTAGAAACATTAAAACCAGAGATACAGCCTATTAGAATTTATCCTTAGGTGAATATARAACAATCTGTAAAATAATAGTTTTTTACTAAATATCTAAATGAGAATATTGAGTGCTGATCTACCTACCCCAAAAGATGACTTTTACATCTGAAGATTCCAGCACACAGAAGAGGAGGACATATTGTCAAATATATGGAAAAACTGAATGGATATTCACCTTGGAAAAGCCAGGAGTAAAGAGGCTGAACTACTCAATAGCTACTTAAACCCTTCTGTGTTGAAGAGGTGGGGATCAGAAAAATGTTTTTCATTATTTCTCCCCACACACAGAATCACAGAATCACTTAGTCRGGATCTCTAGATCACTAAGTCAAATCAGCAAACACAGCACAAGTCCACCATTAAACCCTGTCCCTAGTGCCACATCTACGYCTTTTAAGGAGTTCGGTGATTGATTACTCAACACATCCCTGAGGAGCCTGTTCCAACAGTTGATAAGGCTTCTTATTAATAAATTTTTTCCCAATATCAGATCTTTAATTMATGGATGTTCAGTTGCAGACATCCCAGGCATAGTCCTCCATATATTCAGCCTCATGGACCACAGAAAATATGGGCTGGTGATACAAAAAATCAGGTCTCTCTTTGTGGCGAACAACCAGCTATGGCCACTCAAATATATATACAATAGCCCATTTTCCAAAATTTACATTTTAAAGAGGAAAACACCTTGGGACTGAAAAATCACCCTTGTAATTCTTGGCAGGGGATTAAAAAATACTGCTGGGAAGTACTTCTTGGACCATGAGATATTCTTTCTTGAAGAATATATCAATTCATATAACAAATGGGAAAARTGTGTTGAGGCACATAAAGTTTTAGATTTGTCATCTACAAAAATCTTCTTATGTACATGAAAACCTCACTTATGARGGGTTATGCTTAAATACTGGATTTCCTGAGAAAACTTGAAAACCATAACTTAAATTTAGTWAATTAATTAATTGATTTAATTGCTACTGAATATTCTTTCACACACATGTAGCTAACACAGGTCTAAATCATGGCTTGCCTTCTATAAGGACCTAAAGAATGCACTTAGCTATCCCAAAACACCATCCTGRTAAGATAAGCCACCACAACAGAACCTGAGACAAGCACAGATGACACAGCAGGAAAGCTAATTCCAGGCCTAATTGAGGTAAAGGTTTAGTTAGCACCTGGATAAAAATTCCCTGTGGCAAACTGTGAGAAAGGAAGCAAGTGCTTACCCACATGCCAACTTAAGTTATGGGAATGAGATTTCCCATAYGGGAACATCCTGTGAGTATCTGGGACTTAGGCTGTATAAAAGTGGTACCTCCAGAAGAACAACTCAGGGGTGTCTAAAGAMCAGGATGAAGAAGAACAAACAGACACTGCAGAATGTATCTTTTGTTTTATCTCTCTCACTCACTCCTTCTCCGCCCTACTCATACCTCATATTCACTGTTAAAAAAACTCTACCTTTGACTTCACATATGGTGTCTTTTACACCCTAAGTTGAGCAGAGACATCTCTTATAACTGGATCATAACTCCCTTACTGCAGCTATTCCTAAGAAACAACACCTAAAATAATGATATTACTTTATTTTTTTACCTGGTGATTTGCRCTGGGATTTCTGCATTTCTGTCTARAGCTAGGAAAACAGACACAACCCCCCTTTGGGGTTTATATCTTTGGAGGAAAGAGTATTCTAAGGCACAATGAAATACCCCCAACCATCACTGATTGCCAACAAAGGCTTGAAAAATACATATCTAGAAGTATCACTGAAACTACCTGGAAAAGCTCATAGCAAAACCRAAAGGAATTTTAGATATCATCTCTTCTCTGGAAAAACAAATGTGACCTGACGCACTGAGTAGTTGAATGCTTAATTACTTTAAGGATAAAGCCCCTCCAAAATCAAAGCRGATTACAGAAGACTGAGGATCGAGCCCAATCATCAAATTACTCCTTATTTAAAGCTTGACAAACACAAATAATAAAAAATTAGTCATCATAATAAAGTGTAAAGACATGGAGAGAAAGAAAAAGTAATAGTACCTTCCAGTGTTGTCCATAAACAAGTATGTGTTTCTTGGCAATATCCAGCTGGTTCCAGGCCAGTGCCAAATCCAGCTGATCTGAAGCAGACATATTCGTACCTAGGAGGCAGGTAAGGGATGGATCAGCTTCCACACATTTATGTTACTCCACTACTTTGAAAAGATAAGTCAGTGAGATTGTATGCCAGATGAAGACAGGTTGAATTTTTCAGTACCTTTCAAGAGTGCCGTCAGAATTGCCAAGTCAATGTCCTGCTCGTCTTCTGACTCCGCATCAAATATGGTTATCTGTTAGAATTGCAGAAGTACACTATTTGAGGTGAGGCAGAGAAGTCTGTAGTTACTTCTTCTGTGYTTGAGCTGTGGTAGATTAAATCATACACATTTCAACACAAACAATGGCAAGGGTCCAGACACAATTTTCCTTGGTTTCAGACAGAAAGTGCACCATTTTGGTTTTTAATGCAATGGCACCCCAGGAAAACTGGAATAAACCTGCTGCATGAGTCCACATGAGTCTGTTTCCTTTTTTGATTTACCTTTAAACCTGAGAAATGTAAAAATGTAACACTGCTGAAATTCACTCAGTTTTCACACAGAAAACAGACATTCAAATAAAGTAAAACAAAAAAAATTAAGAATGTATTGGGTAGTTTCCATTTTAGTGATTATTAGTACAATTATCATTACTTGCCTAKGTACTGAGAACTCCATCACATATTTGAAAAGTTGTGACAGACTGGCAAAGTAACTGGAAAAGGGGAAATATAACTACCACTTTTWAAAAGGTGAAAAAAGAAAGACCTGGGAAACTACAGGGCAATCAGTTTCAGCACAATCATGGAGCAGATCCTCCTGGAAACTGTGCTAAGGCCCAGGGAAAATAAGAAGGTGATTGGYGATAGCCACTATGGTTTGCTCAAGTGCATGGCCAGCAGCTGGAGAGAGGGAGGGGGGATTTCCAGTTACTAGCAGTGTTTCAGAGACAAGTTCTAGCACAATTCTGTTGTAAGTAGAAAAATGGAAGGAAACCTTTCTAAATTAMAAATAAGACCCTACTAGAGAAGAAAAATATAGGAATTACTTGACCTTTCTTGTGAAAACAAAGATATCTGGTCATTCACTAAAATCAAAAAGGCTCTCATTTCGTAAACAATGGCTGAAACTGAAACTTGAGAAATTAACTAAACAGGCTCTGTTGGCACAGATACACTTGTCTTCTATTAGATATAACACCTGGGCACATGACAACCCACCAGAGGAAGAGCAAAAAAGATAACAGGAAATGAAGACTTCCTAAAAGCCGCACATGAACCCTACTCACAGACTGTCTGTGTTTCATGCATTCCATCAAAACATGAAATAGATGACTGGACTGTTTCTCTTCCAATCTAAATATGTTCTGAATCATCATTAAGATCTCCTCCTTCACCTGAGGGCACAGATCTCTAGAAAATAGACATGTAATCAATTATATTTGAGATACTTTTTACCCACCCAAATGACACTTCAGAAAAGATGAAACGTAAGAGGAATTTCTTTTTTTTTTCCTARTTCTCTGTTGACTTAATTCTTCTTTCAACACAAAGCAAAGTTATCCCATAATATAAATTATTAATCACATATGCATTTTTTCTGACATACATATTTACTGTTGAAAATTCAACACATGAGTAGTTAAATATTTTCAAAGTATTTTCTGTGAACATAGAGCTAAAAATCACTGGAAGTATTTTTCTTTCTTTCAATAAAGAAATAAAAATAAACATAAAATTAAATTCCTTAGTATTTGTTCATTAGGCTTCATATCTCTCCCTTGTTTTTTTCTCTTTTTTGTCTTTGTTAACCTTTCCATTCATATTTTCCTTTTTTTTAGTGGAATTATTTTTATAAAAATCATAAATAGAGGGAAAAAAGCAAGTGACGATAAAAATTCTCAAACAACACACTAGGGGCAAATACCACGTATCCAAAAGTATAGTCAGAAAAGACAGTAAGTAAGCAATTAAGATACAAAATGTATTAAATAATTCATTTTCTTAAATGGAAGTGAACCCAGGGCACCTTTTTAAAATCTGATTTTTTATCTAAAAACGCTCTTTGACTTTGAAAAACTTTCACATATAATATTAATTGGCTATACAAACATATATTTTTATCTCCCGTTCGGATGAATAATTTTCACCAGGGTAGGTTCAATAGAGCCTGCATCTGAGACTGTACTGGTGGTGACATAGACACCTTGATGAGGATGAGAAATCTGGGCTACCCCTGAGTAACCCAAAGCCAAAGATGAGGAAACTTTGTATTCTTTCTACTGCAGCCTAAGGCTCTCATAGCAAGGAGCCCCAGCTGTAATCTCAAAAGTTTTGCACAATCCAAATCCAAGATCACATACAGAATGATGGCTGGAGACAWGGCTGAAACAATAGCAAAACTCTGGGGGTCACCCATGAGCGTCTGTCACCAAAGGTGAGACATTTCTTAACTGAGAGTAGCTACATGCAGTTTTTCCTCTTCAAAAAAGCCATGGTAAATTTGGCAGAGTAATTATTTCAGCACTAGTGTGAGGCAGGGAAGAAAGAAGTTCTGTTCTCCCAGCASAGAAGTTAAAGCTGGTAAAAGACCAGAGCAGCATCCTTACTAGGAGTATCAGAAATTATCTCAGCAGTATTAGAAATTATCTCAGCAGTTTTGAGACAGGGTTTTCCAGGTGCCTGGCAGCATGACAGACCAGGGAGGAGGAGCATTATGTCACTACTCACCCTGTGTCACCTGTGTGTTTGTGGGTAAATGCCAGGATATCTGCAGCTCTGCCAGTGCCCTCATAGACCACCACTGGCACAGCTGGGCTGGCCCTCACGTACTCCCACACCATCAGGATCACACTGGGACCTCCTTCCAGCACCAGCCCGACTATGGGCACACCTTGACCCATTCCTGTTTCAAAACACACCTAACCAGTTACAAACTGATCTGTCATACACACAAAAGTCAAAACATCTGGGAAATAAATACTTGTACATGGCTCAATGGAGAGGAAATCATGCTTTCACCATCTGTAATTTGACTTACATCTTTTAAGACTTTCAGAAAACTTTTTAAGCCAGATCAAAAAGTCCATGAAAAACTACTGAAAAAGTTGTAAGCAACAGGAAGAAAAAACATGCTTCTATATATCCCTCTTTCCTTTATAATAGTTGTCACATGCAAGGGCATTTGAAACATGTTGAATATCCACATGTTGTATTTACCAACACATAGAAAAATAATCAGTTATTTCTTCAGTGACTCTTTTAAGTGTTACAGCAGCAGGGCAGGTTTTTTTAAAAAASAGAAATTAATTTCAACTACAATGCAATGGAAATGAAAGTGAAAGCCTGACTTGCAAAAGCTCATAGGAAGAAAATATAAGAGTCTGAGTGAGAAGCTCTATAGATGAACATGTTAAAAATTGAGTTGGTTTCTAAGTTTGTCAATTCTATAATGTGAGCAGATAAAGGAAGCAACATCAACATCTTAATACTAATGTCTTCTTAACATGCCTCAAGATTTGAATGACAAGGTAAAAGTGAACTTCCACAAAWAATTTGTATAATCTAGTGCATAAAAGGAAATAGTTATCTATGTAATAAATATTTACTTAATTATTTCTTTACTATAATTCATTTACTCTATAAATAAATGGTGGAAGTTATGCCACCTGTCAAACATTGGTAAAGGTTTTACTTTCGCAAGCAGTYTTTGCTGCTGTACTTGAGGAGGTCCCAGTCTTCTCTTGTAATAGAGAAGTGTGATGAGAGCAAAAGTAGTTAACATGGCAAAAAGGATTTGAATTCCACTGAATGTRACAATCTTTCCATCTCACAAAATGCTGGGAAAGTATCTAGTGGTGAAATAGCAACCACGTAAAACTGTGAAGTGAGCAAATGCTCAATATTTACTAAATAATCTGAGTCATTTAGATGTCTCTATAGCTGAGACACCTGTGAGTTCATCCRAATGAATAATGCTGTATCAAAATGCTGTCCTTTTCATTTTCCTGAGTTTTAGAGTTCAAGACACGTGCAATTAATAACATTTTACTTCAGCAAAGGCATGGCAAATCAAAATGTACAGTATGTTTCATGAAATGTCAAGTACCTCTCCATCTTTTAGGACAGGYTTTTCTATCATAAAGCTGACCACAGCAATACTCACTTGTGTGTATTTTTTGAAGTGATATGTACTTCTCCAAGTTCCTCCTGAGCATCATTTCATTCCCATACTTGCCTACTGTCCCATCATCTGCCATTAGAAAATGAGAATGCATGCTGTTGAGCGTACTCAGCTTGCTGAGTGGGTTACCAAGAGTCTGGTACAGGCAAACTACCTGAGAAAACCAAAATAAAAATGTCCTCAAAGAAACCAACAAAATATCACCATTTATGAACCCTTATTTATATGTATTTTTTCATCACAGTGTGGCTGTTCAAAATTCTTCATCATGCTTTTGGAGTTACTCAGACATTTGATTCCTAGTATTTGATTCTTAACAGCAACAAACCCATAAATTAACACCTCAGAAAACACTCCTGATTAGGTTTGCAATCCTTAGGGTCACTGCCTGACATTTTTTGCAACGTTGGAACACCATGGTATAGTTGCCCTGGGTTGTATTCCCATTAAAAATACGTGAGCTAATATTTATCAGGAATGATTTCACCTTACTACTTAAGTGCTTTTAGACACCTGAGTAGATTAGGCCCTCAAATAAAGTCATAGTTTAAATAAAATAGACTGTGAATAAAATAATAATTAATAGCTTATTTGTGTACACTACTAACRTGACTGGTCATTCTGAATTTTAATATAGAAAAAGATAATTTACAACCACAAGAGAGTTGCCTACATTATTAGTAAATTTAAAAAAGGAATAGTAATTTCCTGTAAGAAGAGAAGTATTTTAAAGCTATTCATTTATACACAAAAAGCAAAATACAGTGCCTCAACATGCCACRAAATTCTGTTGCTGAGTAAAATCTAAGCCTCTATTATGGTGAAAAAAATATCAAATTAGTGAAGTTAATCTAGAAGATCAACTTTGCAAGAAAACTCTAACATCCCATGAACATGAAGGCTTTTATTATTAAAATGCATCCAACTCACATCTTTTCCAATGAGATCCCTCTGATTCTCAATGATACCCCATGGAGGAATCCCAATGGCACAGATCTTTCTCAGGTGTGGTGAGGCACGGCCTTTCAGTGCATCCCCCACATGCCTGGACACTCCTAAATAGACAATCAAATTGTAATTTTTCTTCTATATTCAGAGACCTGCTACAGGACACAGAGAAAGATTTCACACCACACACACAACCTAATTTGTACTACAGTAATGTTTCAATCAAAACCAAAACATCGTACCCAACTTGTATGTTTGATGTACACTTCACAGCTCAAGTTTAATGTGTCACTGCTTCAAACTCAGCACATATTTCTAATTAACAATATTCTCACATGTTGATAATGATGCTCTTCACATCCATAAAACTTCATTAGTTATATAAATGCCCAGGACAGTTCTCCTGTAAGATCACCGGATTGAATAACAGCYAGAGAAGTAAAACTTTCAGTTCCACAGTTTACTCACCACTCTGAGTTTTTGAGAGTAGTCTAAAGGGATTTTCATCTACTAATAGGCTAATTAATGGATTATCCTGATTCAAAAACGTTATCAATTATAAAACACAACTTAAATTGAGCTTTGAAAATTGCTTCAAAAATACTAATCATAGTCCACAGAGCCTTTATTTTAATGAAGCTTTTTTTAATGAAGCTTTTTTTTAATGAAGCAGACAAATTTACTGCAAATAAGTACTGGCTACATACAGCATTTCTTACTACGCGCAGAATACTCTGCTCCTTAATTAAAATACTCAGAATGCCTATCAACAGTAAACAACCATGATCCCACGCTTTGAATTATGCACTGCTCCTTATATAAAAACAGCTTCATTTTGTAATAACRTACCAACAATTTTCAATTTCACTCTGTTTCACCTAAATGTACATTCTGTTATGCAGGGGAAAAAGTACCAAAAGAAAAAGTGAAACAAAGAAAAGTGATTACACTACCACTGTTGATGCCTTCCGTAATTATCCATGCTCCTGTAGACTCAGCTGTCTTCACCAGCCCTTTGCTGAAAACCTGCTTAACCTTTGAGGGAAGCTTGAAATTTTGAATGCCTCCATGAACAGAGATGACTAGCTTTGGCAATTCCATCTGCCATTCTTTAACCATCAGGTGCAATAGCTGATCCAAACTGCTGTCGTAAGAAAGTCTRATATACTGGAAAGAAAAATAATGRGTAATATAAACTTCTTTTAAATGCTTCAGGAAAAGAAACTGCAACACATTGTAAGTTCTAAGCATTAATGTCCTGCAGATCTTGTGAAGGATTAGAGCTGTCATACTGCCCTAACATGATAGCATAAAAATGCATGTGAACAATACAGACAACGTATCCGTGATTATAGTGAAGTTCCACATAAAAATATAAACACATTTTAATCTAGTTTACTTTTAGATTCCCCTGCCTCTTAAGACAATCAATCTGATATRCTCCAAATCCAATTTTTGCCTTTCTTTGCCTTCCTTTTCTTGTGCTGAAATTACAAAAATAAGTCGGACATATAAACATAGCATCTATTACCTTGGCATGGTAGGTGTGGTCCCCATCTTGAAAATTGATTGTACCAAATGCATCTGTTGGGCTCATCTTTGTGTGTTTTTGCACAGACCATTCTCCACCATCGCTCTGTGAACCAGCCTGATAAACAGGCCAGCTGCATTCTGTTCTTGGGTGTTCTCCAATCAGACGTCCACAGCAACATCTCACATTAAAAATACAGAAATTATTTCATATCAAACTCACTTGCATACAGCTTTAGGATCTACATATGAAAAGCCCAAACAACTTCCTCTAAAAAAATACTGCAGCTGTCTCACATGGACTGCAGAAAAAATTAGCTGTCTGGAAAAAAATTGCAACAATAGCAAAATAACATTGAATTATATCTTATTTATGTTTAGTTGGGTATGGAATTTGTTCTCTACCTTAGGAACATTAATAACAGTTGCAGGGGGAAGTGGTTGGACAAGATAGTCTTCAATGGTTCATTCCTAGCTAAACCATGCTATGATTTTGTGGGATTCTGTAACAGTTTGAGAGTCCCATACAGAAATGCTGACCTGAGCAATGCAGCTTGGCTTTACTGGTCTTACATGTTCCAAATTCAGAAGAATGTTGTAGGACACTGAGGTTTGCTGTGAGTATTACTGCCAGTTATTGTAAGCACTAAAGAAAGTGCTAGAGGTCATCCTAGAAGTCATCCTCAACAATCAGGAGGGGAATTTCAGAGTGAACTTTATATTAACCCTTGGAAGCCAGCAAAGTGCATATACAAAACACATGGATTGAAGTGCAGTATTGATGGAGATTGTCATGGTTTGGATATGGTACTCCTCAGTTTAATGCTCCCACTGAGATTTTGCAAACCACACACCCCTCCCTTGCTCACCCCTTTCTCTTCCCTTCTCCCTGAAGTGCACTGGAGAGAAAAACTGGAGGTTAAGATCACGGAATGAGGTAAGAACAATTTACTGGGAACACCACCAAGATAAGAGAACAAACAGTAACAGCAACAATACTAATAACAGACAGAACAGGAAATGAACATTTCACACAGAAACCCCTCAACTATAGACAATACCTAACTACTCCCTCGGTCACTCTRTGCCAACTCAGAAGGGACCTTTTCAGCACATGATATGACTCTTGGAAATAGTCCAGTCAGGGCCAGGAGTTGGAYTCAATGTTCACTGCAGATCCCTTCCAACTCAGCATATTCTGTGATTCTCCCTGGAAGAKATTTCCTTTTCCTCACTCCCAGCAGTGATGTGAGGTGATAGAGAACAAGCCCTAGGTCCTACCTATGTTCCCCCCTGTCTGCTGCAAAAAATAACCCTGCCCTGGCTGGAATAGGGCCATTTTTAACCCCTTATTCTGTATCATCTACCTCATGATCAAATCATACACCTTCCAACTACATACATACATACATACACACATACACACATACACACACACACACATACAGGCTTAGGTATCATAGTCAGTGGCTGTCCCTCCAAGATATCTGTCAAGTTAATTGAGCCCATGGCTATTGGTTCTGTYTGTCCTAGATGTCTTCCAAGGCAGGAGGGCTGATGTGCTGTCAGGTGGTTGGAAGCTGCATCATAAGCTCATGACTTGTGTACCTGGAGCAGTCCAGACTCACTGTCCATGGTGGTTATGGCACACAGTGGCAGGGTCATTCAGCAACCAACAACACACACACTGTTCAACACTGCAGACTGTTCTCACTCAGAAATCAAATCCCTTTCAGGTACACATCGTGTTGGTCCATGACATATTTTATCATATTAACATAATATTTTATCATATTAACAACTGTAGTTGTTCAGGGGTGAATTTCCAAATCACTGCAGAAATCTTCAAAATAYTGGCCCATGTCCTTCCACATTGCATGCCACTCATAACTGTCCACCTTTGGAGCAGAACTCTAAATAATCCCCCAGAAATCTCTTTCTTGACTCTAACCATAATGTGGACCGTATTGGGGGACATGGCAGACCTAGCAACAAGAACATGGTTTCCTCAACATCCAAAAGAAATTCAAAATTCTTCAAAGCTGTTGYAACAGGCCTGAAGGAGGAAAAGGGGATGAAAAGCTGGAGAAAATCATCCTCCCCTGTTCTCCCCACAGACTTGATATGATTATTAATGGACTCCCAAAGATGGCACCCAAGATAAGGTTAGGAGAGCAACACTGAATACACATCACAATGACCTTCACTGCCCTTCATGCTATGATGACATAAGCKGATATCACACAGTACAGCAACAAAGCAATCCCCCTGATTAGAGAAGAGCATCACAAGGAGTGCAYTTGGTAACATACATAGCATTGGGCACCACAGCCAAAGGAACAGACCTAGTAATATAATGACCAGTGGCTCCATACCTTCTGCAACAAATACCGAGATCAAATTTGTTTCCAAATGGCTCTGGCCTGATCAGTTGTTATCTCAGCTCTTCTTGCTGCCCATTAGGTGCCAAATAAGGCTGTCATATTTTAGGAATGGTACTCCATGGTTTAGGAAGGACATTGAGATGCTTGAGCACATCCAGAGGAGGCAGCAAGGYTGGTGAGGGGCTTGGAACACAAACCCTTGTGAAGAACAACTGAGGGARCTGGGGKTGTTTAGCYTGGAGAAAAGGAGACTCAGAGGTGACCTTATCACTCTCTACAAATCCCTGRAAGGTGGCTGTAGTCAGGTGAGGGTTGGTCTCTTTCTCCAGGCAGCAACTGACAGAAYGAGAGGACACAGTCTCAAGCTGTGCCAAGGGAAATACATGTTAGATATTAGGAAAAAGTTTTTTACGGAAAGAGTAATAAAGTACAGGAATCGTCTGCCTGGGGAGGTGGTGGAGTCACTGTCCCCGAATGCGTTAAAGAAAAGACCGGATGTGACACTCAGTGCCACAATTAGGTTGAGGTGTTAGGGCATGGCTTGGACTCGATGATCTTAAAGGTCTCTTCCAACCTTGTGATTCTGTGGTTGCCCAGTTTAATGTTCCTGAATGATTAMAACACGTCAAACCATGCACTGTTCACTCACTCCTCCTACCCCTGTCCTTACCCYTGTTGGGGCTGAAGAGGAGAACTGGAGGCACGAAAGGTGAAAATCATGGCTTGAGATAAGAACACTTTGCTGAAAACAGCAACGAGATGAGGAAATGAACAGCAGCAACAAACTGATGACAAGGGCCACAAGAAATKAATGATTCACARGAAAGCCCCTGACAATAGACAAGACCACACTACCTCGACCCAGAAGGGATCCCTCCTCCCCAGAAGAGATTCCCTTCTCCCAAGCCTTGGCAATGACCTCATACAGGAGAGAAAAAACTCTGCATCCTAGCCAGACCCCTGGTTGGCTTCTGCAAATCATTAACCCTGTCCTAGTCACAAACAGCACAGAAAGATACCACAAACTCAATTAGCATTAAAGCTTTGCATCTGGAATAATAACCCAGATTCCAAATCCAATCATTACTCTCACACAGGCTTCAACAGGCTTCAGTGTCCTCTAGAGGATTAACTTCAGTGTAATTTATAGTGACAGCTGACAGTCCAGTTCTCCTTTAGGCATTTCAGAAGTTAATATACCCTAGGAAATGGAGATGAATTCTTCACTCTTTTAAGAAACCAAACATCCTTCAACAGCCCAAACACAACGACTGCCTCAGGTCTCAGCTGTACTGTTTGTCCATTTAGGGGTAGGTCAGAYGTAAACTACATGGATGCAAGACTCTGGAGATGTGCATTCTAAAAGAGATTTTTCAGTGGAGGTGAGAGAGAACTAGTGACAAAGAAACAGATTTTTTAAAACCAATCAACCAAAACAAAACCCCAAAACAACCCAAAGGAAAAGCAGGATRTGAGCTGCTTTAGCAAGGGACTTCTTGATACCCAGAAGCCATGAAATTAGGTCTGCACTCCATTTTTTCAACCAAGGCAAATTACATTTGGTTGATTCAATGCCCTGCAACTCAAACTGGAGAAGGAAGTCTGGGAGACAGGACTCGAGGTGGAATGGATTATCAGGCTAATAAGATGTTTGAGTCAGAATAGCACAGGAGCATTTGTTTCACACACATGTCAGGCTGCAACCCTGGGTGCTGAGGGAGGTGACTGATGCTCTTGTACAGCCAGATTCCAAGGCTGTGAAGATGAGGGTGTTCCCAATAACTGGAGAAAGGCAAATTTCATGCATCCAAACAGGCAAAGGCCACCCTGGGGAACAGGCCAACCATCTGGCCATAAGTCTGAGACAAAATCAAGTAGTGAGACCTCCTGGAGCCCACATCTGGGCACATGAAGACARTAACAGGAAGTAGTAAGCAAGGATTTACCAAGGGTCAGTCATGCCTGACCCACCTCACCACCTTCTGCAACGTAATTGTGGGGATGAGAGGAGAACACCTTCCTTTGCTCTAGCCAGGCTTCTGTAGCTGGGCTGTGACATTAYGGTGTGGGAGGGATGACAGGCTGGCAGGTGAGGACCTGCCTGGGTGGTGAGCCAGTATCAAGCAGGATTCCTCATGGCCTGTACAGGGCCACTCCTGTTCAGCCTGTCCACCTGCAACCTGGAAAAGGGGATGTAGGGAATGTGCAGCCCTAGGGGCAGGGCAGCTCTGGGACACAGTCCTGGGAGTTGGTGGGCTAAGCTAGGGTCATCCATGTGCCTGGGCAGCAATGAAGGCCAGAGKTGCCTGGGGTGGTACAAGTGGGACATGGCTCAAGGGACAGCAGGGTCCATCCCCTCTGCCTGGAGCTTGTCAGCCCTTGTCTGGGTACCACCTCCAACTTCAATCCACAACACAGGAGAGACACCAGCAAAGTGGAGAGGCTTCAGGGGCAGAGTGATTATTCTGATAACAGCTAGTGGGGCTGGAGCCCTTGGTCTCTGGGAAGAGGCATTTGGACAGAGGATGGTTCCGYTGGGATGAGAGATGGCTGCAGGGGCTCCAACAGCACATACAGCACTGATGGGATGGGACACAGAAGATGTAGACAGGCTCTTCAGCGATGCATGGCAGGAGGGTGAGAGGTAGCAGCACAGCTGAAACATGGAAGTCTGAGGCTGGAAATAAGAAGAAGCCTTTTTTCCCCCTAGAAACAACCCAGCAGTGGAGTCAGGAACTGGAGAGGGTAGGTCATCTCCATCCTTTGGGGTTTCACACAACCGAGGGAAGCATCCTCTTCTAACCCACCTTGCAAAGCATATCGTGTCCCTGACAGCCTGAGTTACTCTGTGATCSTATGGATAGGTGGATATGCATCTTTGCAATGACTTTGCCTTTTTTGCCCCAAAAGATCACCAAGGTACCATAGAARGTGGTGACATTGTCAGTAACATAAAAGCAGGCTACTAGAAAAGTCACATAAAGCAACAAACAACTTTGACCCAAAGGGTCGAGYCTGAAGTAAAAGTAACTGCAGGAGCCAGACCACAACATCCTAACAGGCAGCAATTTAGAAGCTGTGTCTAAAACTTAGAGGAGAGATATATAGACAAGTTGCAAGAACATCTCAGATGTATTAAGGACGTAGGAAAAGGACACCTCACTTCTGAATACTCATATAGATTCTAACTGCTGTATAGGATGTTTTTGTGAATACACAAAGAAGAGTAGATAGACACCCATTTCAGTTCACCAGGGGAGCATGGACAAAGGCGCTGGTAAATTACTAAAATTTGATTGGCAACTTTAAATAGAGTAATCCTACTTAGATTTAGCAAATCAGTTGCATAACCCATTCACAAACTGTTTCCATTCACAAACTGCTTGCAAACCTTGGAAGTTCTCTACAAAAGAAATCATTAAGAGATTTTATTTGCCTACAATATTAGGTCAAATTACAGTAGGCATCAAGTATATCCACATGATTCTTTGACTGTTGTGRTAAACTACAGAACTCAGGAGGCCCAAAATCTGTTTCATTCATCTAATAAATACAATATAACCTGTCATAACAATCATATGGAATTATTTCTCCTAGGAACAGAAAGATTCTCCTAGAACAAAGCTCTCTGTACACCTTGAGATACTCAAGAAGAAAAGAAAGTTAACATTTGGAAAATATGCTTGCAAGATAAGGGCTGACTAAAATGTACATTAGACACACACATTCTGCAAACATAGACAGACCAATAAACTGGATTCATATTCATCTAAAAAGCACAAAATTGCTCAGCAAAAACTGAAAGAAACATGATAGAAGGCACACAGGATGTCTTGACGGAGAAAGATGAAAGAATAAAACAAATCCATCCAATGGAGTACACATTTCCTTTTCCTCTTCCTCCCTCTCTGAGTGTTGTAGTCACATTTATGCAGMTAAACTGTGTTTGACTGGGAGGCTGATTTGGTGAAAGCTACTCTTGGTTTTCTACTTCTGTGGGTTAATTTTTGTCCTATTTTTTGGTATTTGCAGACCATTAACAACATGGTCACTCTGAGSGGGGAGAGGGGGAGAACTACAGAATTGCTGTAGTCTCAGTTGAGATGAAATTAAACTGCATTTGGAAGGAAAATGTAACTTTAGTTGCAATTGCCAGCTGAGTATCTGCAGGTTCGCAGGAAGCATTAAAACATCCCCTGCATTTCTTCTCTCAGAAGATCTGCAAAAATCTTTGAATGTCTATTCTGCTCTGAAGCAAGATACACGAGACCATTCTCTTAGACACTTTCTGAACAGAAACACAAATCAGTTGCCTTACAATGCCAGCACCTTTCTGCATATCAGTCATTTACAGTGATTTGATTTCAGGAGTAATTTATTAACTCTTTGTAAAACATGACTCTTGTAAATCTTAGAAGCAAAATGAGATGTGAAGCACAATGAAAAGGCAGATAAGCATGTTAACACAGATTATGGGACTACTAGACACCAGCTTGGTAGTCACCAGTTATTGCCTCAGCCATCAGATGCCTTTAACACAAAATAACTGAAAGTTGAATTTTTTGTTCCAATAACATAACGTATCATCATAAATATACAGTACCAAAATGTGTTTGGTAACACTATATGAATGACAAATATTGGATTGAAAACAATTAATTAATAATACAGGCCACAAAATAAAATGTACCTGAGAAAAACACATTTTAAAAGCACCAAAGTAATGAAATTCTTGTTGCTTGTCTTCCCAAAAGCAGAGACTCAGAATCTTCACTGCAGAGAAGATGAAAAATCTTCATATAAATCTATTATCAGGGATGCTCTTTCTCCCTTAATTTTCTTTTTCTTTCCATAATTCTTACTGTTCTCTATTGCTATAGACTTGCTCTCCCTCCTATAATCTGGGATACAGCTGGAATTGACTCTCATTTAAAGACACATTTCTACCTTCCATTCCTCAGGAGATTAAAACAAAATCATACACACAAGGTATTTGGGTAGAATTTTCTCTTGCAAATAAATCAGTGGTTATCACACAATTTCTTCTATTTATATCTATGCTAAGCATTCTCCAGCCTATCCCYAGAAATGCTGCTCTGACTATAAAACAAGAAGAATATTTCTCTTGACATTGCTTCCTTGATTAGGATTGCCTATTACTAGGTCACTATAAAAATAGTACATATACATTTATGCACTCTTACCTGATTAAATTCTGGCACACCTGGCATCCTGCAGGACATCTGTGATAAAAGGTGGATAATTAATGTATGCTTGKGTAGAACAAGACAGCTTTAACCCTATTTTTACAGTATCAGTTCAACAGTGAAAAAACTCTTATCAACAACAAAACAGGCTGTCATCTCCACCACTAACCCCTGGAAAATGTACTGGATAATCTTAGTGATTTGTTTGGCATGTCACAACTCAGATTGTTTGTCAGATCTGCATTTCATAGATGAGTTATTTATCTTACGTATGCTACATTATCCGCATGTGCAAAACAATATGATCCAAATTACAAGTTTACATTCTCMGAACATGATCTCTTCAAATTTATCTAGGTCCACACCATCTACTAGATACATAAYGCAGAATGCCAAGTTATGTTTGCTTCCTCAGGTCCTAAAGCACAGGTTGAGGATTTGATCTCTGCCTTACTCTTTTCATACTTTASACCAGTATGATCAGAAATTTCTGTATCAGAAGACTGTAAGCAGCAGCAGTAACTATCCAGAAGAAGGCAAAAAATGGTGCAGCAGTAATTCCATGTAACTCAGTYTCTTAATTGGATACCATACCTGTTTTGATTACCAGACTGAGATCAACAAATCTAAGAACCAAAKTAAGGTTAATTACTGCCAATTTCTAATTCAAATAAATAGTTTCATTTAAAATAGACTGGAGATGGGATCCATGAAAACCCACAGATCAACAATCATTGACTGAGACACTAAAAGACATCATCTAAACCAAACACAAGCCCACAAAAAAATTATTCTGATTATTTTTAAATGTAATAGAAGAAAAGAGAAATCCCTTGTTTTACCTGTGTGGATCTTTTGAGCTGGGAATAATATGTGCACATTCTCTTTTACTGAAGACCTCTTCGATCCATGATTTGGGGGGCTAAAAAGACATTTCAAATATAAATACATTCCTGAACTTTGGAACGTGATTGCACTGTAATGAGAATACGGCTGTATATAGATAACTCAGAACTATTCCCATCATGTTAGCTGTAAGACTACAAGCTGAAGCTGCAGCTCTGAACAGTCATAGTCCTTCACCTCCAAGCTCTGCAGAATTGCCCAAGAAGATCAATATTTAAATATATTGTCACCATGAAGATTATTTAGACGTTCTGTCCAACACATGTACAGTAGAGAAAGTGGCAAGGATGAATCAAAATTGCTTTAAGAATTGCACTCTCCTACCAGAAGACTAGCAAACTGTCAAAAAAGGCAAGATTTTCATTTCACCTGAAAGAGACTGTTGAGTCCTCTTTTTTTATTATTCTTCACAGCRTCAAGAACAGATGCATTCAGGATATATTTTGCTGAACTAGGTCTAGAGTGAAATGCAAAAGCAGRGACCTAGACCTAGCAGTCAGGATGCAGGACAGATGAGCTTTCTCCACTGCCTCCTGGTATGCTGTGTCACTGATGCCTGTTACAGCTCAGCAAACTGAACAGACACTATGGCACACAGATTTTTTTTCAAAGACTCTCACTGGAAATCTTTTAACGTTTCTCTTCAGGTCTATCAGGATCAAATTCCCTGAAAGGAACAGTAACTGTTGGGTACTGATCCTTGAAATCTCTGGGACTTATCTAAGTAATTATTCTTAATTTTTATAGGTAAAATCTTCATTTAGTACATAAAATTTACAGCAGAACCTTAACATTAATTTCCTAATCTAAGGCTTTACTTAGGTTTTTTAACTGATTTTATTATTGGGAAAAGGGGTTTGAAACTTYATGCTTTTTTTACAGTCATCCACAACTTCAGGGCTGGGCAAGTAAAAATGAAAAGAGGAGACTTCTGAACTGCAGACTCTTCTAGTCTAGCTCTTGAGTCCTAGTTTTGTAAAAGACCTCTGTAGCATGTACATCTCCTTTCTCAAAACTCCAACTAATATTCCAGAACCTTCATAATTAAATTAAATTTCAACAACAAATTAAAATGTTTCCTGTCACTACAGTGAGGTACATATACTTCAGCCATCATTGACATGCAACCTTTTCACCACCAAATCCTAAAGGAAACAAAAATACAATTACATATTCCTTCCGGCTGGCAAATTTCTGCTCTGATATACCAAAGACCAAATTTATATTGCAGCATTCCTCCTGCTTTTCCTCTAAGGAAGTCCTGAGACCTTTGTTTGGGAGTTTTGGCTTCTCTTTTCTCACCAGTCTGAGGATTAGGTTTGCTGCTTATAATTCCCTGCCACAGAAGAGGCTTTGGAGATTTCTAGACTGATTTAGTCAATGGAGTGGCAAGAGTTTGGCTCTGAAATTTAAGGCACATGAGTAGTTTTTAGCAAACTGCTTTTAATCACTTTTCAATATCTTTAATGTCTGAGATCCTTGCATAATATGGTATTAAAGGGACATTGTCAGGTCAAAATGTTCAAAAATTAAGGTTTCCAGAAGTAAAGAAAGAGATCCRAATGTAAAATATAGGGAAACATATGCACCACCCATTTCTTTCAAATTCTTTCTGTTGAGCAGTGAGAGCAGACAAAACCTAAAAACCCAGCCTAGCACAGAGGTCTTTCAAAATGCTACCATTTTGARTGCTACCAGCAAGGAGAGTGGCTGTGTGACTCCCATCTTGCTGGGGCGGCTGGGCAGGTGTGCAGAGCCTGGCTCTCCAGGGACAGGGCATTGCAGCCCTGTGATGCCCTGCTGTGCTGCTCCCCTCGCTGGTTTCACCACCCACCCATCCAGCAAAAACGCGTGAATGCTTCCATTTTTGCTTTTGTTTTCTTCTGCCTCAGCCCACACACCCCTCCATTACCATCCCGGCAAAGGTTTGCCAAAGTCAAAGCCTGTAGAGGCATTGTGACAAACARACACCGTTAAGTAGGGGGTTAACGTTCACTCTTCCTGCTCTGAAATCAGCTCTACTAAACCAAGACCTGCAAGAAACATTCAGCTCCTTCAAGACCAGACAATAAGCACAGTTCACTGGTCAAGTACCAAATTCAGGAAAACTAGGTTACACTGTCTAATGCAAAACAACAATCTTTCASTATCCTTAGCTGTACTTATGCCCACTTTAGGGTAACAGGCACAACATGATAAACATATTTTCTAATTAAACACCATGCTGCTMTGGACACTATATTCAATTCCTTGCAAAAGAAAAGGCACACATCTCTGCACCAGAACAATTCCATCTGTTATTGAAACACAATCAATTTTTAGACAAAACAGCAGATGCTTTTAATGACACGTATCTCCAGACAGGTGCAGATAATTAGAAATCAGACAATGACTAGCCAGTTTACGTAACAGGTTAGTTCATTTAGGCAAAGTACTGTTGTGCTAGAAACTAGGCAGAAAAATCAAGTTGTAAGTAGCTTACTGAAACAGCAACAAATTTGTACTGGTAACAGAGAGTCTTAGCCAAAACAGTAATTCAGGGGCTGTAAAGTTGTCAAGCACCATACCTCCACTGCATACACAGTGTGTTTACTGAAACAAGTACATAATGTCACTTTCAAAGAAMTGGGGTCTTTAAAAGATCTTAACTACTAGGGCAAGTATTTCTGCCWTGTTAAACAGGTTTGTTAAAATGCTAGCAAAAAAAGAAAAAAAATTATGCATCACATACAACTTTTATACTGCTTTTCCTTACCCTCAAAATTATTAGATGAAAGCAAACACTCTTTTAAAAAACAACAGATTATCATGGGGCTAATAGAATTGCCTCYGTACTCAAGCATACAGTACTTGTAAAGAACCTTAACCTTACTGATGACATCAGTAAGCACAAATACCTGAGAGATCCATACCTGACTAATAGTGCCTGTGAAGGAGGGAGGTACTATTTTCAGGTGTCTGTGAGAAATCAGCATGGTGCAGTCTGTGACCAACCTTTATTCAAATATATCAAAGGAGGGAAAGAGTTTCCCCTCATTACAGGTAGTGCAAGAATCCACTGCAAGTAGTGTGTCCTACAGTATCTTAAACCCTTTCAAAATTAACTTCAGATGTAGCAAGTCACTTGCAGTAACATTAGATACCTGAAATGCAGCCAGAGTTCCTGTAAGCTAGTACTCAAGACTATTGCACAATAGCTTGGGGCTTAAGCACACTGGTATCTCTTGAACCCTTCCTTACCCCTGGAAACTACAWGGCTTCAATACCAACTGGTTAAATTATTGCCAGCATTAAAGAGATTTCCAACTTAACACACTGTCCCACATAAGCTTTTCAGAGCAGGAACTTTGTGGTTCAGCATCCACTCCATGCATGCTTATGGTATGAAGTAATACAAGAATTGATTGCTAAACAAAGAACACCACCCTGGATCCACGTAGGGTAGAAGAACATTGCAAAACTCCAGGGTCACATGCAGTAAAATATGAACTCATGAGAGGTTTTCAATGGCCTCTCAGGTCTTTTAGAGTTTCCTTGTGTTCAGGCTACCGGGTCATAGGACAACCTAATGAAACACAGACATGTAACACAGACATGCTATGGTTCCTCTGATCTCCATCACTACAATACATCTGTGCATCTGCTGCTAACTGGCAGCTTTTGCTTTTCCAGTCTTTCTTATCTACTTCTTTGCCCTGATGTTCAAGATTCTTCACATCTGTGGAAATGCAGAATTAAAAGCAATTGAATTCACCAGAAAATTTTCATCACTAAAATTCACTAAGATTTGAGAAATACTGTGCAAATAATTTCATTTGAATGCTTCCACTGTTCATCTGTCTACCATGACGAATCATAAAACAACCATCAGCTTATCTCAAATTGCCTTTCCAGGCAGACTGCAGATTCAGTAGGACTGAGAAGCTTTTATATATTCCCCTTTTAAAGACAGTATATAATTTCAGGTCACAGAAGAATTTCTGTGATTATTTCCTAGTAACCATTCAAATTCATCACTGGAAACATATTCTTACATGTTCACAAATACAGCACAMACACTAACAGAAGTCACCTGTGCTTGCAGGATAAATGCAGACCCAAGTCAGAGAAAGATAACAGAACTTCTTATAACCTGTCAGTCRTTCTGAAGAGAGATTTTAGGGGATTTTCCTCAGAAAGAAGTAGCGCATTAGCTTTTCAAAAATACATAAATTCAGTCTTCATTCCCCAGAGTGCCATAGCATTTTCTTTCACAGGTTATCAACTGTACTTAAAAGCTAAGTACAGTTAAAAGCTTAAGTGATTTTCTGGATTAGGGTTCTTGCAAAAAGGGCTCATAAAACTGTTTCCACTATTTTGAACCCAAGCTTAGCCAAAAAAACAAAAACTCTTTGACTTTATTGGGCTTTCTGATGTGATGCTTCTGATCCAGAGTGGCTCACACAACACAACAAATACCAACATGTATACCAAATGACAACAAAATGCAGCAAATACTAAAACCAAAACCCTCCTTGTCAAAAAAGCTCCAGCTTAACTCCTGGGTCACCGAGAACAAYGGAATTATGTAAATCTTAGCTTAGTCTGGAATATTAGACCTTTAAACAGTTTATAACTTTCTACTTTTTAAGTTTAGTAACTAATCAWGTTAGCCTTTCTGCTGTCCCTTAACCTGCAATGTTTTAGAAAAACACATCAMAGAGCGCAGCTGCAAGAGCACACCCAGCTCAGGATGGAAGTGCTTCTGGAGGAACTCCTGGTTTGCAGATGGAGGGGCTGAGCAGACCTGTCCCTCTGCAGAGCCCAAGGCACTGGACTAGGTGGKGAAGGACACACAAAACCTCACCTTAATGCTGCTGCCAGCAGCCCAGGATTTTGCAAAAATGTAAACAMAAGAAATCGCAAATTACAGTTTATATTCCTCAGCTCCATCCTTGAAACAGGTCTCAAAAACATTGCTAGAAATCTTATACTGGCAGGAGATACCTGTGAATTGCTTAAAAACAGGTTTCCCCAACTGCAAATGCAAAAAGTCTCTGTGACATGACGCGTAGTTCAGCCTTACACCTAAAGCAGGCCACTCCAAAACCCGCTATTCTAGAAACATGGTGATTGTTGACAAAGTTTGGATCTGACTGCTTCATAAAGGTGGTCCATACACATAATAAAAAAACCTGTGTTTATGGCTGATGGCAGCCACCTCGATAAAAGCTGGCATTTGGTTTACTTTGGCACTGTGTGCAATATAATACTATATATCATCTCTTATAAAACCAGTTCAATGAGCAGTATAAAATATGGATTACTGAACAAGTCAGTCATATATAAAGATACAGAAATACATCTTCTAAAGATTTTAATTGATGAAAAACAGTCCAAATTGCAGAAAAAATTGATAGGGGATGCCTAAAACTTGCAGCAAATAAGAGCAAGCATCAGTAATAGAGGAAGAAATGGCAAATTAATCGAAAATATACTTGAAAATTATTACAAATCTTTAGATATGACTATGCCTTATTTTACTGTGTCCCTTTTGGAGACATAAGTTTTTTTTAAATGGACACTCCTACTTGTCTTACTAGCAATATTTTGGAAGTCARTCCCAAAGAAAGTCAGGCATTTGGGATTTTTAAAATTCATTTTTATAATATAATCAGAAAATTATAAATACTCAAAGCAAGTTACATATTCCATATGAAATTATTTTKTTGCAAGAAATTCTAAAGTGAAAATCCAGGAAGTCATAAGAAAATGATGTTTCAAATGTATTATTCAGAGGGCCAATACAACGCTTCAAGTCTCATTCAGATTTCCACTTTGAAAGCCAGTCATAGGAAGGCAGTTCTTGTTACTTGTTAAGCACTTGATCTTAGCAAAGAGCTAATCCACTTGCTCTTTTAAAATCGGGTCTCACCTACCTAGGAATGAGAAATCACAGAGTTCAACCACCCATTGCTGTGATAAACGCATTCCTTCATCAAAGTGTTTAAAGTTACAGAGCACCAAGTTCTTCCTAGTTTAAACCAGGAGGACAAAGAGAAAAAAATTAACTGATAGCAAATACCAGAGCTTTCTTTTGCTTGTTTTATGTTTTCCCAGCACAGGGTTTAATGTTGACTAGAGAGACGACTCTCTGAAAGTCAGATATATCTAAAGTATCTGACGTGAAAAGCAAATGCAGGTTGCAAATTTCAGCTGGAGGAAGTATGAAGGGCCCCAGGAAGTCACACTTCATTAACAACCTGCTCTAGAGGAAGGTGGCAGGTAAGTTAGAACTAGATGATCTTTAAGGTCACTTCCAACCGAAATCATTCTGTGTTTCCGTAATTCCATGACGCGAGCAATCCACACTGCTCACCTCCGGAGCCATATGACTGCTCACTGTCATTTCGATCAGAATTCTTCTTTTTGCTCACATAGTAAACAAAATCTTCTTGGGCTTGACAGCTGCACATACTACAAGACAGTACACAGAATTGAAATTGCATTTTCCAAAGAAAGAGCAAACACATCTTGGGTGATTTCTAAAGAGGCTGAAGGTATGGTCAGTCCCACTTCTGCRTTTCTCACCTGGACATGTCTTATCTCTCTCCTCAGCTCTGCCCTCCATACCACCTTCCAAAAAAAAATCTTTCCTTTTCCATGCCAGCTAACAGTTAAATGTAAGTCACATCATCAACCCATCAAACACTGCAGATCCACAAACTAGCCCAAGGAAGAGCTGGAGGAAGAGCTTGGGCTATACTAGTAGAAGCTGTGCCCCCTCTTTGGGGGCTGAATTGCACCAAAACAAGGTGGTTTATAGGACTGATAAGACTAGGACTGATCAAATCTGGGATCATCCCACCCCAGCCAGGCTAAAATTTTTATTTCCACAGCCTGACATCAACAGTGAGCCTAAAGTGACACTACAGTCCCAACAGGCTGTCAACGCTTCAGAGATACAACTGAGTCCCAGTCACCTGTGTGCCATCTCTAGCACTACACACTCCACATTCACTAGGAAAACATTCCATAGCAAAAACATTAATTTTCACAGGGCTCACATCACAGGACTGACACCAAGGTGCAGCCATGGTGCTTACCAAGTTCCAGACCACTATACCTGAAACCACTGAAGGCTGGGAGGCTGCTCCAACAGCCCACAGACCTTTCCATTATGGATAATACTGAAGGTGGTTGACCCCCACTCTCATCTCTAAGACTTAATCATTACAAAAAAAACCCAGAAGCACCAATTCTATTAGCAACCAAAGGACTTGTGATTTAGAAACGAAGACATGTCACATCACCAMTGGGTTTTTAAAACCCCTTTCTCTGACTAGCATTTATCAAAGTACATCACGACAGCACCCAGCTTCTGTCTTGGTAAAAGGAACACCAAGAAACTTCAGACACTGTTTCTAGATGCCTCATTCTGTTCCTATAAGATGGACAGTGGGTACTGTACATCTTAGCACAGCAGGTACCAGGAACTGCACTATGGCAGAGATGCAAAGGAATGGCAATCCTAATGAAAGGATGAAGACAAGTGCTTAATGCTACCTGCCTTTTTTGAGATTAAACAGCTACGGCCCATGAAATTCTTCCAGCCAGGAGGCAAAAGTATAGCCATCTCAAAAACTGAGGGAAAGTGTTAGAGATGAGAACATAAAGCAAAAGAACTGGCAATTCAAGTCACACAGAGTGGATCACAAGGTTTTATCAAGAGTACATGTTACACAGTAATACATTTATATATTACAAGAATCAAGGAAGGTTTACAAAGCATTTGATAGAGTCTGTCTGGAAGGAACATGGAGGGAAGATCAAAACTTGCTRAACTGTGACCACCTCAGCTTCTTGTTGTGCGGTGTACCATCTGAAGAATTTCAAAGTCATTAGTGCAATTCTCAAAAAACTTGATTGCCCTGCTTGAACCTAACACCTCCCTGGAGAGCATRGAAAAACCTATAGATCAGCCTGCTGGAGGAAACACATGGTGAGATACACCTTTTCACTTAACACAGTGCTACTAAGGAAAAAATAAACTTAAGACAACCTGGACCATAAAAAAGGAGGGATGAAGGAGTTAATTATGTAGGAAAATAGGTATGAGGAGTAATGCAATAATTTATATAGCTTTTTCCTCCTGGAATAATTTAATTTCACTTACACAGACCAGATTGTCAGACACTGTAGATGGGATACAGCAGTCCAACATGGCCTGTGCCATCCTATTTGTAACAGCAGTCATGTTCAGCATAGTGCTGACAGAAAATGAAGAGAGTGACCTTCCCTTCCTACAGCTGCAGCTTCTCTGTGACATGCTATCCTGTACTGCAATCCCACTTTAAAGACAAAACTTATGAATCCAGCACACTTATGGCTTCATGGCCATTAAAACCTGTTTTCTATAATTCAGGACACCTCCCAGTATGAGAAGWGCAGAGGCAAACAAGAACTCCTGGTGAGAACAGAGGAGTGATATTCTGCAGTTCCCAAGCCCATGARGTTCTCCACAAAGCCAATCAATATGTACACAAAGTTTCACTGGCTCCAGAGGGACGTACGCTCTTTTTGAAAACTGAAACCCAGGCATATAAATAATTTACCCACTGCCATGGCTGGAGTACTGTCYGCACTGCACAATTGTGTGTATGCCTGGATAGACATTTGTTGAAACATTTTCCTTTATGACCTGTACACATTTCAAACTCACCTAACTTCTGCTCTTTTAAAGCTACTACATGGTGTTTTGCCTTTCACTAGGGGGTCACAAATGCACAGAGGGGGAAAGCAGTAACAAGTAACAATTACCTGCTCCCTATTCCTATAATATAAAAACCAAAAATGTGAAGGTGAAGCTCAAAGAGAAATGTCTTTTTTTCTGGTACAGTTCTGGATGATTCTTATGTTTTCTTCCTGRTTCTGGATACTGCTAAAAACAACATACTTCAACACATTCACTACTGGCCAGTCACTATACCTTTAACAGTCATGAAATCTTCGTTTTTCCCTTATCAAACCACAAAACAATTAAGGAAACTGATTCCAACACAACAACTTATTTGCTGCTTATTGTGCTTTTAAATACTACCATATAAGCCTACTACTACTTTAAATAAGGTTGTTATGGTATAAGAAAAACTTACCAATAATCTGTAAATTGATTTCACAACTTCAGAGCATGCTTCAGAGAGAAAGAAAAGAAGCTTCTGATGACGTTTCCTAAGACTCATTTTAGGCTCGTATCAGTATCCACTGATTCTTATGGGTAACACTATTCTTCTCCTGGCAGGTCTAAAAGACATGAATCTAAAAATTGGCTACTCCAGTGGTTTGATAACAGAATTTTGTGATTTAACTTCAGGCGTTCACAACTCAAAACAGTAGTTCATTTTTTCTTGGTTTACAAGCAAATATTGTGTATATTGAAAATTATGTTMATAAAGAATATTCCAGTGTAAGCATGTTTCTTTTATCAGAAAGTATATCAGAAAAAGATACAGAAGATACTTTGCTATAGCAACGTTGCTACAGCATGATCGGTGTGAAATATCATCCAGGTTCAAAATATTATGTATTGTAGCAGAGCTCTCTTTTTAAACGCCAAACACTGCATCACAAACGTTCCATCTTTAAATTTAAAGAGGAAACAAACATAAGAAAAACCCCTTCAAAACTACAAACAAAAAAAAGCACTCAGACTGGATCGCAGTAGAAAGAAGTGATAATTTACTAAAGCCGAATGCGCTTTTCTGACACGTTACACCTAACCTCATGGCTACTTGGAATAGTACTTCCACAAAACTGCCGTGCTATGTCCAGCCCGTAGCGTGGGCAGTCTCTTTTTTTGCCAATAACCTTTCACGGTTATTAGAATTCAAGCAGATCCATGTGTTCGTACGAAACCACTCAAGTCCCCGTCCGCAGAAATACATGGAGCTAAACAGCACCGGCCCCCAGAACACCAAATCCTCAGTACCACAACCCCCTGAAGGTTTCTCTTGACCGCCACCTTACACTGATCTGCTCCCGCCAGAGCAGACGGAGTCCGATGCCAACTCTGCGGATTGGCTCGGACGCCCGGCACGGCGCGGCGAGCGCCGCTGACACCGACGGGCGCTCGGCCCGAGCCGGCCGGTGCGGACACTGCCCCTCCGGAGCCGCGGGGTCGGGGAGGGCTGAGCAYGGCGAGGATCGGTCACAGCCCCCGCCGCTCGGCAGCCGCGCCCGGCGGGACACGGAGGACACCCGGACGGAGGGACG
>CADDXX010000073.1:2196995-2284627 GCA_902810485.1 Alauda arvensis | reverse complement strand
CAGCAGCAGGTCCCGGCGCGCCGCCATGCCCGAGCCCGCCGGCCTCGTACCGCGGCGGGGCCGGCGGGCGGGGCCCCGGCCGTCCTTTACCCCGGGCTCCTCGGCCAGCTAGCTGCTATCTGCCCCCGGCCCCGGGAGCTGCGCGCTGCCGCCAGGGCCACGCTTTCCTCGCCCGCCCCGCCTTGGCTGCCGTCCACCCGGGGAGCCTCGATGGCCGGGCCGAACAGATCTTCCCTCTGTTCGCACGCTTCCCCTCCCGGGCCCGGCTGCGCTCTTCTTCCACCCTGCCAAATCCTCTCTCGCATCGGGAGACCGGATAGCAGGTACCCTGAACTCAGCATATGCTGCTTGACCCTGGTTTGCCCGCATCTCAGCCTCTCCTCCGATCGCCTCAGCCATTTTTCAAGGGGCTGTAAAAGTAAATTCATGGCATGTTACGATTAAAGTAACAAGAAGGTCGAAGAGGAAATTATCAATTCTCTTGAATTATGAAATATAAAAACTTGAATCACAGGTAATCAAAACATTATTGAAGGCAAAAGGTAAGAAAGGAACAGAAGCAGTGTTACAGCTCGTGACAATGAACACAACCAATGAATAAAAAAACAGTATGTGACCAATCTATTAATTAAAATCTTCATAAAGTGATGAAATTCGGATATAAACCCAAAATTTAGAACACTTAGGTTCTTGATCTTCCTAGTCATCTTCATATACCTTCTGTATCACTTTTTCCACACTGACAGAACTTAAAGAAGGAACTTCAACAGCCCTAGAATGTCCCAAGGACCACAGCCATCAAACCAAAGTCCCTGCAATAATTATACCTGCTTGTATCTAGTGTAAACTAATAAAAGGCRTACAGCATTCTTCTTCATCCTGAATTGGTTTCCAGTATTTATTTTCTTCAACTTGTTTCTCAAACGTTACGTTCCAGTCCATCTCCATTTCCTCTTACCTCAAACTTGCCCTCYTCCTAAAATAAATCTCAGGCTCCAGTTCTTTGGTTTCTCAGCTCGGCTCTCTCATCCACTTCTTGCTTACTGTTTCTTTTTTTGTTGGTTTCTGGCCACTGTATTGTCCTTGAGCTCAAATGTCTATCTAATTCTGGATGTTATCTGTATTTCATATCTACTTGTTCTTTCTAGATGTTTCTCCCATTTTCTGGTCTCTCAATTTCTTATTTTCCTGCTCAGCCAAGTTTTAGCTTTCTCTGTTGTGCTCAGCTCTCCCTCCTCCTCCTCCTCCTGCCTACACGAGAGGCTTGCTGTCAGACCGTGCTGTTCCACTGCAGAAGTCTGAGCAGAGCTCTGTGAGCACCAGGAAGAAGATAGTTCATACCTACAGTCTCAGCAGCATCCCAAAAAACAAATTCTGCTTGGTCCTTGGTCATGCTTCAGAGTCTTTTGAAATACTGGCTGTCAAACTTAGCAGTAATCTCACTTAAACTATTATTTCAAAGACAGAGATGATAATAAAACTGTTTTCAACCCTCTGCCATGGTTTTCTGCTTCTTGCATTTCGTCTTTTTTGTCTTTAGATTTTTATATTGCACTTCCTGCATGGCAGGCCTTAAGAAAGTATTAGAGCTTTGAATAACAGGATGGACTTCTAGAAATTTYAGCAAGTGTTGAACATCATGTTAATTCTTTACCTAGCTACACTTTTTTTTTTTTTGGGGGGGTATTACATTATTGTCAATTAAATTTTCTCAATCAAGTCATCCTGTGTCAGCATAGTAGCATTTGGCTCAATTTGCTAGTATCATCAATCTTTATAAATGAAGAAAATAAATCGTTTAATAGGATGTATCCATAATTGTCACTGTGTCCACTCTTCATAAGAGTCTGAACTCCATAAGGAACTTGAAACACAAGTATCCCAGCACATGCAGGTGCACTGGACTTACTGGGTCACAGCTACATGTACATATTCCACTGACTGCAAGTTTCTGCCACTTCTTTCTAAGTCGTGAACAGTCTTTCAGACATAAGAAATTCTCGGTCTTCCCTGAAATCAGGTCTTGCCCTTTCTTACCTAGTAGAAACACCTAAAAATCTGCTGTGAAAAGCCATATAAGCCAACTTACACTGYGAATTCCCACACCCAATTCCTCAGCACTTCACTGATATGAAAACACATGTGGTATGTTTTATAGCAGTCACTTCAGTAGTTCGAAGTCCAYATAACTCTCATGTACTCTCCTGTTTTCTCTAGAAATCAGAACTGCTGAGATGTTTCCTCCTTATCAATGTTATCTCTACAGACTTACCTTAAGACCAGTGCTATCTTGCTTGCTCATCCTTTAAGCTTCTTTTTTGTTAGTCCTTTATTTCCAGTGTCTAAGCTGTCACTTCAAAAGCAGTGCAGACAGCTGAGTTCTTGGACACTCATTAGGAACAGTGAATCACATCTCCTGCTTTTCATGCCCTAAGTAAGTTAAATGTATACTTGTCAAAGTATGACTGCATTAATTCATGAATCACCTTGCATTGTTTTCAAAGTCCAAGTGTACCAGAAAGCAATCTCAAAGGAGGATAACACACTTAATAGAAACACGAACCAAAGAAGAATGGGCTTGCTTCTGTTGTTTCCGTGGGTGGCCTGCAAAGGCATAAACATCCCACTCTGTTCTCCAAGATCTGCTATATCATACTCATATCCAGCAAAGTACACTGAAATGTTTCCGGGCTTTTTTCCATCCATCATGTTTAATCAGGCAGAATCTACTAGATGTTCATACAGACTTTGGAATTAAAAAGCCCAAACTAATCTACATCTCATGCACTAATCTGTTTAGAGGAAACTCCCAGTTTCGTTGTTTCATCACGTCCAAGCTCACTGAAGATACTGAGTTTCATAAGACCATATACACGCCTTTACCTTTGCCTTAGTGCCCTAGCAGACTGTCAAGAACTGATGATGCAGCAAACAGAGGAGCAAGGAATAAAACTGATAGACTGCTTCTAGGTTTCTCCCCATTCATATAAACATGAACAAATCAGTCTGCCTTCAGGCTTATTTATCTTTATCTAATGAAACAGTCAACCAAAGACCAAAGGCTGACAGCAGATATATTGAACACATTCGTCAGATGACTGTTTCAGCCTCTGCTTTAGCATGCTGCGGAAAGGCATTGTGGTAGAAYGTTGTTCATTATAGCAAAAAATATAAATGTTGCTTTACCATGCAGATTCTGAACTACAACAGAACAGAACCTTCTGCTTTGATCTTCCCCATCAACAAACAGAGTGTGAAGGCAACCTCCTGGAGTGAGTTTAAACCATGCTTTACTGCTTATTTCACAGTATGCATATATACAATGATTGTTCCAGATCTGATCATAGTAAATCTTCCCTCCTGCTGCCCAGTGCAATATTAGAAACTGATCTGCCAACAAAGGAGAACGTTACTTCCCTCATCACAAATAGATTCATTTTTTATTAAAAGATGACAGAACCCAGACAGGCATAGAAATGTCAATCATCTCCTTGCTCAYATGATAAATGTGCTTCAACAGGAGGCAAAAAGGAAGAGAATTTTGAATATTGAAAGACATACTGACAGGAGATCTTTTTTAGGCATGCCACTCATGCAACAAGTAGTTATTGATATCTGAGTATGGCTCAAAACCCCTCAGCATAGTTCTGATGTTATATTAGAATGCATGAAGAATTTTTTGAATTGGACAGTCTGCAGAACTTATTCYATGAGAAAAATTGTTTGTATAACTTCAGAGTTTATAAGTTACCAGGAATGTAGTGAGTTATTTTCTCAACTTGATTGTCACAATCACCAAAAAACCACCAAAATTCTCCTGGAATGCATTCTGAAATATCCTTGGTATAGACCCAAAGAACAAACTGTGATAGGACAGTTTAATCTTGTTACAACCACAAAAAGTTTCTGTGCTTGCAGTGATGGTCCCACGGAAACCAACATACTGCTTCCTACAACAGGACATCACAGTCCAGAATGGAGAAACAGTACTTCACATGTGTCTCTAGTCTCTGTTACTAAATTTTCTTAACAGAAAATTAGTAGGAAAATTAGTGGAGGCATTCTAAGAGGACTTGTTGTAGAAGTGTGTTTGGCAGCTCTAAGGTGTAGTAACTCCATCTCACGCGGGTAAATGCTTTACAGTTATAGAGAAGCACAATGTACTTTTGCAGGGCAACAATTACAGATCCATCAAATCATTTAGATTGGAAAAGACCTCTAAGATCAACCAACCATTAACCRAGCACTGCCAACTCYACCACTAAACAATGTAATTAAGTGCCACATCTACACAKCTTTTTAAAACCTCCAGGGATGGCAAGTCTATCACTTGTCTGAGCAGCCTGTCCTAATGCTTGGCAATCCTTCCAGTGAAGAAACTTACCCTAATATGCAATCTAAGCCTCCCTGGCATAACTTGAGGCTATTTCTTCTTGTCCTCTCTWGTTACTTGGGACAAAACTCCAACATCTGCCTCACTATAACCTCCTTTCAGATAGTGAAGACAAACACAAGGGAGATGCAGGATCAAAGGATAACACTGTGGTTTTTACCTCAACATTCAGCCCATACTAAATAATATACCATAACATGAACAGTCAAACTGATTAACTTGGCTGTTTGTTGCTGCTGCTCTAATTTCACCTTTAGGTATCTAGAATTTTTTTCCCCAAAGGAAAGCAAAGTAAATTTAAGCTTACTTCTATTCAATGAAGTATTTTATTCTTTCCTTGCAGCAATCATCCATCTCTAAAACAACATTCTTCTCCTATAACCCAGTGTCTTAGTCTTTACATAATTTTTATATCAATGCACTTTCTAACTGCTATAGTGTGTTTTTAAATGGTAGTTTTTATTATCACAGGAATCAGCATAGGCGATATTTTAAGTAGTATTCTCCTAAGTTCCTTCCTCATATRAAAACACTACTTAGAGTATTTTTCTTTTCTGAGGAAAAACTGACTAGCCTAGGAGAGGAAGAGTTTAGTTCCATCCTTGGGAAAATCACATCAAAGCAGTGTGACTGACTTTTATTTCCATACTGTATTTYACAACGATACTTCAAAATTATTTTTATGAGTTAAATTTCCACAATTAAAAGCTGTATTTACACATTACACATTTGGAAATACAGAGGTTTGTCTGAAGTAGATTTTCCTCTTTTCAATCACAGGTTTCTCCAATTTCATACAGGTAAAAGAAGAAAAACTATTATAGCATACACAGATGCAGTATTTTGTGATTACTGGATTTTTGAAAAAATTGTAGTTTCCAACTGATGACCAGGAAACCAAAGAATTTAGGTAGCTTACTTCATGCCAAAGCAGTTCTTTCATAATAATTATGTAATCAGAAACAAAATAAGGCGTGGTTTTGTTTCGGTTCCACAAATTAAAAGAAATTGAAAGTAATTTACATACTCTACAAGTTGAAGCATCAAAAGAAAATATCCAGCATGTAGTATCAGGCTTCAGAGAGCGGTATTTGAAACTTTGTGTAGATACAGTGTAATTAATTATTGGGTTTCAATTTAGATAGAAGAGCATCTGTGTACTACTCAAAAGAAGGATGTTACAAAATTCACCTGTGCAAGAGAACAATGAATGGCTCATTTCCATTCATAGCTCTGCATGAAAGGCTTTTCTCTAGCTTAAACTTCACTGCAGATAGTACAATGCTATTTTTGTTTCATTTTCTCAATCTCATACTTGGTAAATCACTTAATTCTTCATATTCCAATATGAAYTGCAAGCATTCATATTGAAAAAGTGGGTAAAAAATGTAATGCTTAGCTAGTCCATATCACTTCTTTCAAAAGTTCATTATTGTAAAATAAGACAAAACAAAAGCAGGAAAACAATCATCCACTATAACATTTTTAAASACAAAGTAAATGTACGAACAAAAATTTACTTTGCCTCCATCCTGCTTTCACATTTTTCCCCCTGGGAATGGTAACATATCACTAGTAAGAAAACTATTTTTTCCTTCAGTAGGGGAAAAAGTTATTATCTGTATGGCTTTAAGAGAAGAAAGAACAATTTTTTTTAAGTCTTTAGAAATTACTACAAAGTTGTGAATACAAGAATACTTCATCTAAGAACATTAAAAACATAAACTACTATTGACTACAAGTATTACTTGGAAATGCAACAGTAATTAAAATATACTGTTGAAATGTACTATGCATCAGCATTGAATTCTCTAACAGAAAAAGCATGAAGTAAGAATTTTAATCAGGAAATAGGAAAAGAAGTATCTAATTTTCTTCATACACCACAAATAGTTACCCATATAAAAACATTTAAATACTTCTTCATGAGTTAGTTTCTTATGAATTATCACTTACCTTTTGCTTCCTCATAKTATCATTAGACACTTTAAGTAGCCTTCAGCCACCAGCTGAGGTTTCCATCCAACACACAATCCGATAAAGCTTGTTCCCCAGTTCTAACTAAAGGAAACAGTGATACAAAGSAGTGACAGCAAAATCCCATGTATTAAATTGATAATTGGGTTTGGTTGGCTGCTTTTTGGTTTGTTCTTTTCTTTGGGGGATGAGATGTGGAGAGAATTGAGAGATGAATCAAAACTCCTTGACACAACGTTTCTTACTCTAGTTAAGCTGAAAACCTGGTGTCACCTTATGAYCAGGAACTTGTGAGTTGATCTGCCCTCATTTATGTATCACAGTAAGGAAATGATTAGCATTCATGATGTCACTGCTTGAATTTTCAGTAGCAGTCTGGAGTAAAAGCATACCCAAAACATTTTCCAGATTCATGGTCACTTACTGTGAATGTATATTGCCACCTAGAGTGGCAAAGTTATAATTGTAGGCATGGAAGTAATTAAGCCAGCCCAGGCATATTAGTTATTATGAAATGCTTTTTTGAGCACAAGTTTTGCTGCAGGAAACAGTGAGTCTGTGCAGTGCAACTCCTCTTACCACAGTTGTGGTCCGATGCTTTCACAAAAGAATACATTAATTTCCCCAAATGAATCTACTGTTCTGGTCAGAACATGCTATATAGTAATTATCTTTGGTTTCACCTGGTAATTTACATTTGCACACTTTAATCTTCCTATGAAGGACCCTATTTATTTTCCAAGTACCTATATACAAGCATGCTTTTYTAACATCCACTAAATTCTTGGCCAACGGGAAAAAAAATCAACCAGTAACCTGTCAAAACRGTGAGAAACCTCTTACATTTAGCTGATATCCATATTCAAAATACTGTAATGTTGCTGTGCTGAAGATGGAGCTAATGCAGAAATATTCTTGTCACTGATCTGCTGGCCAACTATACCTGCTATYACAGGCTGAGCTGCTACCTTCCATCCCTCACTTTTTTTCCCCTTTCTTTCTACCAGTCTGCTTACCCAACACATGTTCATTTGTGCAGCCTGTTTTTCATAGTAGTTCTTCACCTTCCTGATCTGGACTGAGCTTTAATCTCCTCCCAGAGGCTTATCTATCTTGAGAACCATAAACATAATGCAGGCCTTCAATAAACAGAAGTCACACACTGTAAAACAGGCCTTTAGTTTAGAATAATGCAGAAAATGCACTAAATACTGGTCATTATACTTCATTGTTTAAATTTGCTTTAAAGCATATTTAACTCCCACATCTTATTATTGTGCCTGTACCCTTACTGTACAACTTGCTGATGCGGCACCTGACGGATCTGGGTGGTGTCCAGATGTGGTTACCCTTTACAAGTTCTTAAGCTTTTGACACTGGTTTTTCCTTTTAGAGAGAAATATTTTAGAGCATACCAAAGTCCCAGTTAACTATAGAAAATATAAATTATTTTTTTCTTCTGAAATTTAAAACCATATCAAATTAAAACCGTCAGTCAGTATRGAAGTAGTGAATTGTCTCAAGATGTGTGATGGCATTTCTTTACCTTAAAATAACATTTTCTTCTCACTGAATACTAATGCATACACAAATAAAAACATAATAAACTTACATATAGTTTATAGCCAGCTTTTGAATGAAAGGTGTCYAGAAAAATGGAGTCAGAAGTCAAGACCAGCAATTTGTTAGTTCAGTGTCACACAACATCAGGATACATCAGACACTGAGAAATGCAATTTCTTATCAYACCTTCTGTCAGCTCTAATGCAAAATTCATGTAATCCCTCATCACTCCCCGCTACTGGCTCAGCCAGTACAACCCAGACTCTAAAGAGTAATTTCAAGTAGTTTTCCAAGACTTTTAAATTTACCTCTATTTGCAAAGAGATGAATGGAAAAAATGTRTAAGCTCAGGAAATGCTCTAAAAGTAGCCATAACATTCCAGCCAGTAACAGAGTCCATAACTGGAACAAACCAAGAGGAAAGTGCTTGCCTACAGCACAATTGCAAATYAAGTAAACATAGGCTTACAGCACACTGCAAGCCTAATTTGTTGTAAAGGACTTCTTTATCTTGTTATGGGATAGATGAGACATGTATTTGAAAGACAATAATAAACTTGAACAGAGTGGAATGTCAGATTTTAATAATAAAATGCTGACCATTGCTAGGATGTATCTACTGTGAGTGAAGCACCAAGCAGATTTTAAATTAGCGAAGTGTGTGTTGCAAAGATATTAGCTAAAAATGCAAAATACTGGATCCTGAGAACACTGGATGGTGTGAAATATTATAAAACTCACAAATATAGGAACACATGTTATCTAGGGTCAAAACCCCGTAAATTGTATAACCAATCCAAACACTTCAACAAATTCATAGATCTAGGTTTTTCAYTAATTTCTTCTGCTTATAGTAAACATGAAATAGCAGTTTTATAGCTTTCTTGCCAGAAAAGGAGKTTTTTTTTAAAAAAAACCTTCAATGTACCTCCTAAGATGAGTTGGTGTATTTGGACTTAAACAAAATGTTAAAACTGTCTGAGAAAAATACGTGTTGTCCAAATATCTATGCAGCTAATCTGACCAGAAGGTAGAAGGATATCCAAAGAGGCACCATGACCTGCTTAAGTCACTAAGCCACCTCCCTTCTTCAGAAGGTATTCAGAKATCCTAACAAGCTAAATGAGTAAGCACAAGTACCAGAAAAAGTTTCCAAGTGTTTACCAAGAAAGCTGACAAGCTCACTATTTTAAGCAAAAAGACCTCATAAATCAACAAAGATACAGAAGAAGCAATCTTTTGAAATAAAGTCAAGAACTCACATAGTAATAGCGCCAAAGTTTTCACATACACACAGGCAAAACTTTATTGTCCTTTAGCAAACACGTTATTAAAAAAAAATAAAATTCAAATGTTGTCTTTTCCCATAATGATTACAGAAAAAAAAGTTTTCTATCCTTAGAAACAAATCTTATTTGCAAAATGTAAGTTTTCCCACACAACTTCAGTCTATTGTTGAAGATGTCTAATTGTACTTCAATTTGTAAATAAATTGCAAATCACAAACATTAAGTTCATATTTCACATTAAAAAAACACTACTTGAATTAACTTCTGCAAAAACTTTCTGCAAGATTCACAGTCTGCAAAAACTATACCTCATTCAGCAAAGTTTGAAAATGTGTGTGTGTGGTCATTTCATATTGCACTAACTTTTGACACATCTGCCCCAACCTCTCATTCAGATGCTATCAACTGGTTCAGAACAATGTCACAACAACTGAGAAAAGCAGTAGCTTTAGAATTAACTGAACTAAAAATATAAAAAACTGGGTGCCCCCTGCTGTGTGTAATGTGAAAAAGTAAAGTAACTTTTTCACAATGAGAATGTGAAAACTTTCAGAACACAGCAGCTTTCAGCGGAAAGTAACCCCTTTTCYTTCCCCTTCTCTGCCCCACTTGGTTTTTGGTTTGCACAAAAAAGGGAATGCTTTGTCTAGTTTTGATGGACTCTTATTTTTTGGTTTAGCTATTATACTGAAAAAAGAACAYATTAGAAATCACTAGCGTTTGTGTGCTTTATGATAAATTCACATGTAAAATATTTCAGTTTCAGGTACCTCATGTTGTCTTGTTCAGGACAGACAAAAGGATTTTGCATTTCCTTTCGGCATGTAACATATCCCCATTTGTTTTAATTGCATCCAAAGTTCTAATTTTCTGTGTTCTTCTCTTAGTCTGCCTCCACGTTTTCAAGTATTCCTGTCAAGACACTGTAGGCTTCTCYTTACTGCACGCCTTCAGGCAGATCACTGTTAAGTACTCAATACTGTTTATCCCATCCTCTAAGGCAACTCAGATTTGCTTTTAAAGACTGCCACAACAGTTTCTCCAAGACAGCATAAGTAAACTTATTATTCACCCAAGGAACACAACCGGAATCTCAATGGAAACATGTTTCCTGGGAACAGAAGTACAGCTATGAAACAACTGGATCARGTTTCCATTTCAGTCTCTATGGCATCAGTCCTTGCAGCACTTTTAGCACCCGATGGAGTCTCTTCATCCAGGTTCTGAATGTCAGACAAATCAATGGCAGGCAGTGGTGCTCTCCAGTAAAGGAATGAGTTATATTGACAGAATTCCTCTTCTTGCTTCGAAAAGAGACAAATAAACAAAAAGTTAACAAAACATTAATATGTATACCAGCAGCAGAAAATTATAAAAAGAGACTTTTTGAAAGAGAAACTGAAACTAGGAAGAGTTACTCAGCTATTACATATTAACAATTATTTTAATTTTTTAACTAGATCATTATTTACTTCTGCCTTTTTTAATATTCTTGCAAAAAATTATGTAACAGCATCCATAATTCCATAAATTTGTTCAAGTTAWAACTTTTGCACAGAAAACAGGTGTAAAACTTGTGCAATTATTGGGCTTTGCACACCAAAACAGCTCACTGCTTTTTCTTCTCATAACAGTAGACAGTTTTTATGCACATTTAGAAACTGGTATCCAAAAGATTGCATTTAGCTACTTAACAGCAACTCTGAGGGATGATACATGCACGATAAGGAAAGCATTTTACAATGTTTAAACCACATTCTATTTCTTCTTTTCTGTATCCAAATTTTGTATTCAAGAGAGGAAAGCTTAAGAATCACAGAATATTCTGAGCTGRAAGGGACCCACAAGAATAAGCAGGYGCAGCTCTTAAATGAATGGTCCATATGKGGAGCAAACCCACAACCCTGGCATTATGAGCACAGTGTTCCTACCTATCTAGCTAGACAGTATCTCAAAAAGCCTTGGAGAAACACATCCTCATCCACTAATTTAATAYTGGATCACAATTTTAATTATTTTAAAATGTCTGTGAGAAAACGCACTGCCTGTTTATAAACACATCACAGTTATCAACAGTGGCCAAGCTGTGCATGTTTCTATGGACATGGTACACCTAYGAAGAGGAATGACTTAAGTCATTCCTTAGGTCATGAACATGTATTTTCTTCTGGTATATAAAAACAGTGAATGCTGACACAAACCTAAAATAATGCATGTCCRTATTATATTGGGTTTGCATTTTTCCTAACATACAATTTGAGTTTTAAAATATTTTACCTTACTACCTCAGCTGTAACAGATGCTGAACAGAAGTATTTTTAACAAACAAACTGGTATAATTGTTTTGGTATTTCAAAGCACAGTCTGTGGGGGGTGAAAGCACCACCACAMTCCACACTCTGACTAAGTCAACTTCAGTGGGCCTCTACACTGTGGCTCTTGAAAAAAATGAATGACTTGTCCATTGGTTTTGCAACAGAATGAAAAAAAAMCAGTAGTGAGTATCATCCCTACACCTTCTCAAATAGTGAAAAATTATGCTTTCTGCACTTCCCAAAACAGTAAAGTACATAAAATCACTGTACTTCTCATTTAAAGAATACAATTTTCTATTTGTTACCACACAGCCCTCTCCTGAACTACAGTCTGTTGTACTAAGCAACATCTTTCTGCTGCAAAACCCCTGCGTGATTTAAAACCTCTAATAATTAAGAGAGGACAAAAGGTGTAGACATTTCATCACAGTAAGATGGCTCCTTGCCTGTAGAATACTACTAATGTGACTTYCCTCATTGGGTAAGTCTGTCTTTAGAAAACATTAAGAACAAAAGTTCCCATTAATTGATACCAAAACCAATTAAATGACACCGTGACACAGGAACAAAAGGATTGATTATACTGAAGCTGGAAGAAAGCCAAACTAAAAGTAGTTGCCCATTCTTGTAAACTGGAAGTTTTTAATGCCTAGGATTGACAAGTGTGGAAGGGATGATTTTGCAGTCTGTATTTCAGCCTAGGCAGCATCACTCACACAGAACTGTGCAGGGTAGGTGGCTAACAAATTCCTTGGGAAAAAATCCCAGGCAGTGCAGTTTCAGAAACTGTCAACTACTTTTACAAATTCTCCCCTGCATAATTTAAACTGCCCTGATATTTTCTAAGTTTTTGCTCACCCTGAGAGCCAAGTACTTAAAATCAKAACCCTGATGCTTTGTATGCATGAAGTGAATGACAGCACCCTCRTTTCAAAATTATTAGTCTGAGTTCATAAACACATACTCAATTTTGGACTAAGACTACATGCATAGACCTCAAGAGCTTTGAGGTTTACAGATCACCAATATTTCAGTGGGGAAATGAAAAAAGCATCAAGTGTAAACGACAGGCACAAACACTAAACATTCGTACCTAGAAAGCAAAATGAAACACCAAATATTCCCCTTYAACAAAGTAAGTTTCCACACAGGTTTTGAGTAGAAATTCTATCAAGGTAAGCAACRCACAGCAAGCTCAGAAATACAAAAGCTGAGTTTCTAAGACTAAGTAGGATAATATCTAAGGAGTTTAGTTTTCCCAACTCTAGCTTCAAAAGTGTATTTGGAAATAAAATTTAAAGGATCTTTCTTCTCTGGCCAACTCTAATATAATACTTTAAACTTTAACAAAAACATTGTGAAATTAACAGTATCCTAATCATACTTATTAATGCATTGAAAGACACAAGCCACGAACAGCAAACAATACCAACCTARGGACTGTATTTTCAGAAAGCTGTAAAAGTCACCATCAGAAATATCATTATACAAGATTTAAAACATAGAGGTAGGACATGCAAAAACTGGAAGAAGTATCTCTACCCAGATGTGTTAATGAAAGCATTTTTAATACAATACTGTACTGAGATAAACACTGTTAAAAATACACTCCTATAAAAATAGTTTATATAGAGAACTAATCTTTACTGYGTGGAAATTCAAGGGGCTTGTGGTCTTCCAATCACTGCTAAAGCTTACAAAAATTATGCCAAATAACACCATGAGCAAGTAAAAGTTCAGCATTATAGCTGTGATAGGAATCAAACTGTTCTGCAGAGGTTTGTTCAATTTGTTTAATTACTCTGCTTATGAATATATGTRTTCTCTCTTCAAAAATGAAAGAGATGCCTGTGTTTAAAACGGCTGTATAATATTCACAGGAYGTAGAACTTTTCCTGAATTTCTTTCCTGCCTTAGTTTTGTCATCCACCATCAATAAAACCCACTAACAAATCAATAAACTAAGAGAAGACAAGAAGGCAGAGCTTGGAAAGGAAAAGTCACTGTTTTCCTCACAGATCAGAAGTAGGTGTTGTACTATGAAAGGCATCAAATTCTCAAAATTAAGAGTCTACAACTGCTGTTCAAAGGCCATCTAACCTGATCAGACTTTCTGACACTTCTGTATCACTGAATCCAATAGTTTGGTCTTCCAAGATCCAGGTAGGAGGAAAAGTCAGTTTAACACACACCTAACTTCTATGTTTCAAAAGTGTAAAATTTTATCACGATTTGGTTGTTTTGGTTTTTTTTGGTTGTGTGTGGGTTTTTGTCTTTTTTTTTAGTTAAAATTTTCTTTGTAGGTRCCAAATTTTGTTTTCTGAACTACTGCATAAAATGCAGTCAAGCCAAGGAATAAAAACGTATAGTTCAAAGTTAACAAAAAACGTCGTTTCAATATGCTCTAGGGGCATTACAACACTGATGCTCCTCCTCAGACCACCGCCTCCGGTAAATCTTCTGGTTAAAAGACAGCTCTGGCATTGCTATTAAATGTCAAAATACGAAGCTAAGGAAGCTGACGCTGTAGTGAGCCTAACCCTCACCCTCACACAACAGAGGCGACACCAGAATAACCTCTGCAACCTTCCACCGCATTGCTGGACAGGCATGWAGCTGAGCATAACCTCACGTAAGGTGGACAGGCTGTTTCCCATCCATTTCACGGAGCGGGGGAGGGACCGATAAAGCTGGATGATACTTCTTTTGCCTCGAGGAAGGCAAAAATAAGAGGAGCTTTGAGAGGCCCGCGGCCAGGAGGCGCAGATGGGGCTGCGMGGCACAGAGCGCAGCGCCGCGCCCGGCGAAAGCCCGCCAGCACCCCCGGCGGATACCCGGGACCTGCAGACACGCTCCAGCGCTACCGGCACCGCCCCTCATTTCCTCCCCGCGAATGAGCGATCCGGGCCCGTCCCGCTCCGTTACCTCGGCGGCAGCGGCGGCAGCCCGCTCCTTGCCCCGGCCGCCCGCGCGTCCCTCCGCCGCCGGCGCGTCCTGGGGCGCCGCGGTCGCGCCGCGCTGCCGCCGCCCGCCGCCCGCGTCCCCTCCGGGCTGCGCACGGGGGGAGCCGGGCCCGGGGCGCTTTCCCGGCGGCGCCTCCGCCTCCTCCAGCGGGCGCTTGGCCGCGGCCGGGCCCGCGCAGCCCGGCTCTGCCCGGGGCCGCCGCTCGCCCGCGCGGGGCAGCGCCGGCTCGCGCAGCAGCCGCTTCACCGGCACGTGACACATCAGCGGCTCCGCGCGCCGCTTGGCCATGAGGGGCCGCGCGCCGCCGGCTCCGCGCGGGGCTCTTGTGCCCCGTCGGCGCATGCGCGGCGGACGCGCGCTGCAGCGCGCATGAGCGCCACGCCCGGCACCGCTCCCCGGGGGCGGGGCCGCCCGCCGCAGTGCATGACGGGAGGAGCGGGCGGGAAGCGCCTCGGCAGGGAAACCCTCACCCGGCAGCGAAGGGAGCAGCCAAACACGCCAGACATCGAGCCTTACAGCAATCTTTAATAGCCAAAAATCCCCATTTCACACACTGAAAACTGYGGGAAGTGCACACAGAGACATGAAACTTCCCAATCTTATCATCTTTGCAAACAATTTCAGAATGTAACACATTAAAAAAGATACAGGACGTTTTACATTTATCAAACTCCATAAAAAGAAGTTTTACACTGAAGATTATGCAGCATTTTATTTTACACCTGTTTACCATGTACAGTTTAATAGTGGCATAAACAGTCTCAGCTGACAAACACCTTGAGCATTTCCCCCTGCATATAAAACTAAATGAAACAATGAACAAATTCTATAATACACAATTATCCCTGTGCATTACAGTACAAGTGGCAGAGAATTCTAAGAACTCATATATGGGACTGCAGCTAAAACAGTACTAACAGCTCATTCACAAGGTTATTTTGCTTCCAACTCTTAATGTGACTCTTGCAATTTAAAGGCAGAATGCTTTGGAAAATACCCAGCATTTTCTAGATCAGAAATAAAAGCACATCTCTATTATACCGTATGTAAAAACATTTTCAGAGAACATACAAAAATGGCATCTGTGACAAAATAGTGTCAAAGAAAACAACCATCAGAGCACAGGATACTGACACTCAACCATAAATAAAGAGTTCAATTGCTTATTTTTGAAAAACAGAACACTACGTTTCAAGTTACAGACTGTAAAAGGGGCAGCAACTGGGTGGTATTACAGACAGATGTGCTACTCGGCATCAGCTTAATTGACATTCAGCTAACTTCTGTCTTATTTCAAGAAGCTTGAAAATCAAGTAAATTATTAATCACATTCTACCTAAGAGAAGAAAAGCATATTGAAAGCAAGGAATCACAAATTTTCTCCAAAATTCAATGGTACAATACAGAAACTAAAGTAGGTGTTTTTTTTCTTTCAGCCACACAAGGACTTTTATTTTTAAATTATTTGTTGAATAGCAGTGTTTCATTTCCCTTGGAATATGGTAGAACTTTGATAGTTCATGCACATTTAGAAATAAGAGAGCTCGAAGAGGAGTAGTTCAAGCCAAACTTAAACACTTCGGTAGACCAGAAGCCTCTGTTTTCAATCAGGATTCTGAGCAGAAAGGGGCACAATACTGAAAGCTATACAAGCGTGTGCTCTCTTATGGGGTGTTGAAAATATTTTTTAAAAAAAATTTGTTTTCCCTCCTTGCAAATTTTCAGTTTAGAAATAAAGGCACAAATTTCTGGCCTTGATTAGAAAAATTGAAAAGCCAGTAACAGATCTATTGAAGAGATGTAATTAGGACATCACATGGAAGATAGGACAAAAAATAATCTGAAACAAACAAGCTACTGACCAGTGTCCTTATAGCCAAATATGAAAAAAAAAATTCAGCCCTCATCATAATGGTTCCATATTTTAAACATATTTTGAAAATGCATACAAATGGCACTTCAGGTAACCAATATATTACAACAACAAAATACCTGATGCCTTATCTCAAGAGTAGTGACTGTTAATTAAGGTTTTTCTCATGTACTTAACTTCAAAGTGACATGAGATTGCATGTGACATGACAGCCTCTTGTATAGTATCATAACTTGTAGATTAAATATTCACCTAAGCCACATCTGTTAGGGGAAAAATACATCAGTAGGAGGAACCAAGAAGTCACAAGGGTAAAGTGTCTGAAGTTACAAGGAAATTGTCTACCATGTCGGCTGCATATCCTGACTGAGGTGGAAGTAATTAGGTTATAGCACATATTTACATATAACTGCACTGTTCTGAAGGTATTTTTAAGTTGTACTACCTACACACGGCATGGATAACTCAGCTACGTTTATCTGGTTTTTAAATTCTGGCTTAAACTGTAAGAAGATGACTCAAAATCAGTGTATTTCAGGAAGGCAAAGCATCTAATACATTTCAATTCCAACACCAAGATAATCAAGAGTGGTGTTTTCCTGAACTGAGGTTAACATAGTGCTTCTCTGTGATATTCTGYTTTTTCTTCACTCATTATTCTGCTTTCATGTATGATTTGAAATTTTCTATAGGTTCTGATGTTTGATTAAACCTTTAACAGTGGTACAGCCAAAGATCTGAATTTGTATAATATCCTGTTTCACTTCAGTAGCACAGAAAATAACAGTTCTGATGACTGCTTAATCTGTCAAGAATGATTTTACCACTTCCCAACCATTTCAGGCTTCATAATTTAAGTACACATTTACACATACTTCTCTAAAAGTGACACAGCTAGTACAGTAAGCACCTCCATGCATTCCTAGTATCATCAAGTAGGAAAAAAAAGCGCTATAAATCTATGAAAAATGAGGCAGCATTAGCAGAGAATTAGCCTAGTTATGAYGAACATTGAATTTTATTCTCAARAAAACACTTCTGCTTTTATATTTAATGCATTCCAAAGCACAAAGACAGTGCATATGAACATTTAATCTTCCACAAGTGTATTATGAATATGCATGGCATAGTATCTGTCTGAATAGCAATAGAGATATTAAGAAAATAGACACTATCTATATCCTCTTAGGAACAAGAAGGCACCACTGATTTGAGGTTGTGTCCATACATCACCAGATGATTTTATTCTCGTTTCTAGCTTTCAAGCCAACATTATTTTCTCATTAACGTATTCAGACCACTACTGTTCTGGTTTTCTCACCACAAACAACACACATTCATAGTAGTATTTCATCATGGAGAGTTCATTCACAGTGTAAGTTGACAGTACAGATTCTTTCTCCACCTGAAAACAAAGCAGAAGTTTTCAAGACAGCTCCTATACCGGAACTATACAAGAAAATGCTATATAGTTCTTAGATTATGAGGCTCATCTAGACACTTATTATGAAATGAGAACAGCAGATAACTCCCAGAAGTCATTAATATATGCCATTATACTGAATGAAATTTATGGTGGTTTATTCAGAGCTGTTAGCCTGATTACTACCAATACTGCTTATTGCAAACTAGAGCACCTTCTTACCTCTATATGGAATCCATATTGCAGGATAACATTTTTTATATCCTCGTAGCTTAGTTCTATGGAAAGTTCATTTCCCAAGTTTTCAAAATGGTAAAGGAGAGGACCTAAAGTACAAAGATACAACACAAATGGCTATCAAAAAGACAAAACTTGTGTTAAAAATCAAAAGTACGTACTGATAGTGCAACAAACACTTCTATCCAGATTYATGTACTCAAAAATATGGAAGGCTACCTGCCCAAGGAGGGTTGGAACTAGATCATATTTAAGATCCCTTCCAAGCCAAACCATTCTATGATTCTATAAACACTGACAAAAGARCATACTGTCATTACTTGAATAAGATTCTTATAATGAATTTCAGAATCAATGCAGAATGAAAACTAACTACTTTAGCTCTTATTCAACAATTTGCAACATTTCCTACCAGATTTTGTTTTCTGTATCTTAAAATCTCTTCAGTCAAGCATTGCTGGTGTCTCTATAGCTCAGAATATAAAAGTCTGCCTAGCAGCTCTGCTAGTGCTCTGACTGGCTGGGACTGAGAGAGTGACCAACTGACCAATGACTGACCAATTTTTCTTATGCATAATGTTTAATGCCTGTGTCTTGTCTAATATTCCTTCACCATGGAAGATTCCAATCAAATCTCATTCCAAAGCTTCTGCTTTGCAGCAGGGATCAATTAGTCATTGAGAAAAAAACCAAAAAGCAAGGATGTATTTCAAAGTTCTGTTTTCTTAGAAAAATAGCAGAAAACAAAACAGAATACTACATTTGTCAAAAAAAAACAAATGTTTGATGCATGAATGCAAAATGTGCCACTGGCAAGATTTCCTTGCCTATTTAAAAATCACACAGTGTTGACCTGATTGTAACTAGCGAGCATCTGAATATATTTTGAATACTTCTAAGATTATTTCCATGCCCTATATTTTTCTAGCTGTACAGTTTACTGCATAGACACAATTACTCACACACACTTTTCAAATATATTATCAAAAATAAGTAAAAAAAAAAGCAGCTGGTCACACTTGCCTACATTTATCCATATTCCTCCAGGCTTTAGTATTTTCCATATAGTATCAATATAATCAATAACATTATGTGCTGTATCTATGAAAAAGCAAGTTGCTACGCAGTCCCACGTATCTGCACAAAAAGAGCAAAGTATTCAGAGGTTAGTTTCAATGCTTTTAACCCTGTAAAAGTTYGTCATTTAACCCTGGTATTTACTGATACCCTCAGAATCACCTTCAAGTAACAGGAGCTGAAGGCTCATAATTTTGTTTGCAAGTAAATAAAGTATTTTGGTTTATATTAAAAACTGTTAACTTTGGGTTTGTTTGACCTGCATTCATATGTTTGTATGTACACATGAAAGCAGGTCAAAAACAATGTACACACTACAATATTACATATACTTACTACTTATTCAATTAACAAAACTGTTGATACATTATATAAAATGATATATATTATATACTGTAAAATGTAAATGTTGTAACAGATTTTATATAAATGAGGTCCAAGTGTACTATTACTCACCTGTTCTATGAATTTCATTATGACAACTGTTAAAAATGCAACTGTAAAAATCCCCAGTCATTTTAGGCCTCCCTAGCTGGTATTTAAAACAATAAAAGTCTTTTTTGTTTCTTTTGTTTTTTGTACTTTCACAATTCACTTAGCTTTAAAACATTTTACTCAGAATTTAAGTATCTCTCCAGCTGTTTTAAACTAGTCAATTCAACAAGCAGGATTTTTCAAAGTCTCCCTTTTAAAGCATGAGTCTCCCTGTTTTTCTGTCAACAGGTATTCTTGAATAGCAAAAGTTTTAAGTTCTGTAAATAAAAAAACATTAGAAGTCTTAATTTATGCCAATCTTGGATGTTCTACTGGTAAACATAGAATCTTCAGAAAATTAAGCAGCTGTGAGGAAAGCTCCTGCATGATCTGTTAGACAAAGAGGTGTTCACATTTTCTATAGCAAGGAAGAAATGAAAAGCTGATTTGGAGTAATAGACCCATTGATACAGCTGGAGAAATATTCTGAGTAAGAGAATCTTGCTACAGCTAGTTCTTTATACTTAATACTGGTAGATACACTTCAATTCTCTTTATAATCTGTCCCAAATACTCTGAAAGTATGTKAAGTTACATGGATAGCCTAGAAGTTTGCATTTACTCACTGCACTCAGAATAAATTTCTTGAAAATCCCCTGCTGTCATAGAGAAGTTTGAACCAGAAGGAAGGCTGTGAGGATCAACGTCTGGGAAATAAATTGGTCGTATCTGATCAGCAGATCTTCTGTTATTGCTAAATTGATGAATCCAGGGATAAAGCTTACATGAATTAATTTGAGAGCATCTGCAAAATACGAAAACCAGCAAAACTTGTTTCAACTAATTGCTTATCTGTTATCTAGAAATATAAGAGTCAAAGTTCTTGTAACAGCTCCACACTTGCCAGAAGACTTAATCTAGTTCACAACACTTTGGACTGCCCATAATAACAAACTGATCAAAAAACTAATTTTAATCACTAAAATAATCACAAAATCACTACCACAATGTAATTGCGTTTTTTAGTTTTAGAATTTTCTTTTATGACTTGTTGTTTTCTCCAACTTATTTCTCTGCTGAGAAGAAAACACATACGCTTATTTTGTAAGATTAATTAAATTTATGATTTGCTATATTCCATGAAGCTGAGATTTGTTGAATTATTTCTCTTCCTATAAAAAAAAACCCAACAAAAAACCCAAAACAACAAACAAACAAACAAACAAAATCTAGCAACATCAGATCCAGAATTTTTTTTWAAATGTTTGTTATCATTCTGGACTTTTCTGAATCAAAACCATATGAAGTTTTGAAGCATAGCTAAACAAAAGCGTTTTTCAGATGCTAACTGAAAAGATGCTTTAAAAATCAAAAATATAAATAAGCACCATTTTGCAAAGCACAGTAATATTAATTTTAAGTTTCTAGTCACTTTAAGTTTGTAACACCTTTGCACAAGATTTGCAATCATGCTAAGTAAAGATGTCTGTAAAACAAAGTTTCTGGATTGACATGACTAAGTCAATCAGCTCATTTTAAAAAATGATAAAACGCTCCATTTAAGTGTAACAGGAAGCTTTTCCCACCATCCTGTAAAATTARTTTGTAACAAAAAAATGAAAAAACAATTATTTTCAAAGACAACAGAGGACATATCTGTCCCACAAAATACATATCATCAAAAATTTAATAAACTGCAAGCAGTCTGTTGGGTTACAGAAAGTGCACTCTTTTGGCCGGTGATTAGAATATATTTGTGATAAAGTGTTCGAAATAATATTTGCTACCTTCTCCATGTCATATCTCTATTTAGTTTTATCAGTTAAATACTAAAACTCAAGCAGCAGTATATACAGCGTTCAACAACTTTCTTCATATAAGACACATGCAGTTGGTTGGAAAAAAGCAAACCTAAAACCAAACAACGAAAAACCCCCTAACCAATACAACAGCAAGTAAAAAAAAAAAGTTTAGAAAGGAGTTCATGTTCACATAGATTTTGAAACAGTTCCAATTTAATAGAAAATAGCAATCTCTTTCCATACACAAGCTTGAAAACCTCCCTTTCGAGTTGCAATAATTTTTACTTCAAAACCAAGTACTCCAGTCCTTGGCAATTCCATTCTTACAACAGAAGATGTGTAATATCCATTCTTTTATACAAATCTAACCTATTTAAGTGTGACACACTTCATTATCTTCCATAAGGGTGAGGTATTCACTGTTCAACATTCAGCTGAAAAGACAGTTTAGGAAAAAATATGTAGATCAAATCTCACTTCTCACCGCTGGTATACAGATAAAAATACAATCTAACTGTTTTCATCCTAAAGCATTCATGAACATGCAACAAACACAACTAGTGTCCTACAAGTGTCAAGGTTTATCTGAAATTATATTCTTTCCAGAAAGTTAAGAAGAAAAACACATCATGTAAGAACTTTATGCATGCAAGGGAAAGCAAAATTTCCCATACAAWGACTGAAGCAACCTCAAAGCCACTGCAGTTTAACTAGTCTAGGGTCACTTTATTCTCAAATTTGTTTCCTCAATAGAATAACAAACTCTAAATAATTTCAGATATTTACAGTGACCGTAGTCACACTGTGACACTCTACATACTATACCATGCAACTTTATCCACTGCAACAAAAGTTCATGATTTCAGAGCTATKAACAGTTTTTTTAAAACGTGTGAAAATCAGCAAATACCACTTTGCACACAGAAATATTAAGCCAGTGTACTACCATCTAGGAGCCTACTGTAGCAATGCTTGACACTCAAAACAATACTTTGTCTTCCAAAATACAAATCGCTGTCAGAGAATCAAGGTAAAGCTGTAAGCTGTAAAACTGTAAGCACATATGAGCAACATCCTCATACTTCAATCAACTAAAAACAAGTATAAATTAAATTGAGACTATAGTTAAAAGCGAATTGCTAAATTCTTTTTTCTGACCACTCTCCTTTAGATATTATCTTCAGCTTATATTGCTCATTGCTGTTTCTTCCAGTTTCAGAAAAGCAAATGTGCATTTCAGAAGGCTAACCGTGAATGGCCACTTAAGACTAAACTGAAAGAATCTTCAACTACCTAAAACCTTCATTACAGAGACATCAAGCCCACAATTACATCTGGCAGAAAGGAATGCTTAGGCTACAATGAAATTGACTGCTACTCAGTCATGCTAGCAGTATTCTCTTCCATGCTAACAACTTGTCCAGCAAAGATGAAGATTACAGAGGTTGCACAACACTCAGTTTTGCAGTCCAAAATCTCATACTGTTAGCAAGTTTAATGCATATACACCTTTTTGCTAAATATCCTACATAAATGGGAAACACTACATGAGCATTACATTACAAAACTACTACCATAAGTAAAGCATGAATCTTTAGGATAATTTCATATATAAGCAAAGACTCTTTATTTAAGGAAGCATGTCATCAGAGGGTAGGGGTTAACAAACCTCTGTGACAGCTCACCAATGCTCCAAAATATGTGAAATGAATGCTTTTATGCTGCTTTGAAGTTCCAAAGCATGAGAAGAATATGGCTTCCTTTTACTAGCTAAAAGGCATCAATCAGATCAATCGTAACATACAATTTCACCACCAAATGAGTCACTTGAGAATAATGCAGGAAAAAAAGAACAAATGAACCTCCAAAAATCATCTACAATCACACAGAGCACTACTGCTATACGCAGATATGCAGCAGGCATCRTGGAGTGTTCTCTCCCTTTTTCACAAGGGTGAAACCACAGTAAGCTGTAGGAGATGCAAGAGCATCACAGTGTGCTATGGACAATGAGTCTGTAAAACAATCTCCAAAACAATATGGTAATACAGAAAAAAAGCTAACAGTTTAGGTATTTTCAGCAAAGGTGTATAATTTCTGACAGATTAATGAACTGTCAATTTCTGCCTTTGTGAACGTGGCACTAACTAACCCCCTCAAAAAAACCACACTCCAGACCTCTTTTAATGCTTGCCCACCTGCAGCCTTACCATTCTCTTTCTYAGAAGAACAGTTGCATGTGTTGCTTTCTTTAACAAGGTTGTTTTGAAAACAGTAGTTCCATGCAAGTGGCAGAATACCAAATACAAAAATATTAAGTAAAACCTGTAACATGAAATTTATGTGGAACTATTTAACTCTTAGCCTCTCGCTCAGCACTTTCAATGGTTCTTTTTCTTCTCAAAACAGTGCCTAAAATTTTATGTGATACATTTTTTTAACAGGTATCCATTGTTAATAATCACCACCACTAAATACTGTGGTCGTATTTACTAGCCCATATTCAGTAATAATAAGATAGGTGTCCACTTTACAGAAACAGATGCGAAATAAATCAAAACCTCATTAAAATTTTGCAGAAAATCTGTTGTACAATTTAGATTGTAAATCTCAAAACTTGAAAGCCATGCTTCCTGTAATTTTAATGACTCAGATAAAATACTTCTTTCCCCGTTTATCCCTAAGACTTTTTTCCTTAAAGCATTCTAAAAAGTGAGCATGTGTGCCTAGTAGTACAACTTATAAATCTATTCTTGTGAGATGTATATATTCAGACAYCTGTCCTTCATAATTTTGCCTCTCTAGGTTTTATTCAGCAAGTAAAACATAAGCTATATACCTGTTGAGTACAAAGTTAGAAGAAAAGAGCATAAAGAGGCTCCATTCATTTCCTTGGCAAGCATAACCGAGCATAGCTATTTCCCACGCCAATCTACCTAGCCCAGCACCAGGTACCAGGATATTAACTTTGGAGAAATCCCTGCAACAGAACAAAAATAATAGTTAAGTCTTTATCTGATACCCCTTAACATAACKTAGCGGTCCAGCCAAACATTTTTCCCACCATATACTTAGATACTATATTATGTTTCCTGTATGACTTCACTTTTAAATGGAAACTGAGCCTGTTCTGATCAGATTGGTTAATTGTACAGTCAAAATAATTCACAGAAATTACTCAAAAGAACATACACAATCCTCATCCAGAATACAGTGTGTAACTGCTATACATTCGTTTTCCTTAAAAGTTCTACAGTTATCCAGTCAAAAATTTCTCAAGTGAATTGAAGAATATTACCATATAGCACAATGTATTTTTATGCCCCACTGATGATCAGAAAGCATTCTAGACATATTTTTGTTACCTTGAAAGAAAAAAAAAAAACAAAACCTGAAGTATTTTGATATGAGAAACAAAAACATTAAATTTCCACAATCTGATGAACAATTCAGAGTGTAGAAACCTTAAAGCTGGGACTGTTCCAGCAATGGTGGGTTCTTCACATGCTGCTCATTGRTTTCCCCAAAGTACTTTAAGTGACATACTTCCTAACTCAAAGTACTTTGTAGCTCTCTAACCATTTACATATAACTAGGATTAATCAAGTTGAAGACAACCAGAAAACATCCATCAATATGTTCACTGAAATACTTAGAAAAATCTCTCCCAAGTGCAGCAACTAACAGATAGAACTAAGAATCTCAAAATTTGCTCCTCTTTGAGGCAGAAAAGGCAATACATATATACCCTAACCATCACACTTATACCACAACGCAATCAAACCTTCACTTATAAAACAGAAACCACTCCCATGCCAAACTGAAGGCACTGGTCTAAAACCAAGTAATTTTTCAGTTTCCAGTCATAGACAAGACTTTAGGAGTTGATGATTTCATATACCAAAGTACGAATTCATACACCTCCCCACATTGTTTTGCATATCACCTTCAGAGACAAAAAATACATCTACCAATTTACATGCAAGTACATGAAGGAGACCACAATCAGCAGTTCTAAAGGTTAAAAGGAACAAAGCCCTTGACTACTTAAAGATTCAGAATGCCAAAAAGGGTTCAAAAAAATAAAGATGCTGCATGAGGATGATTAAAGGAGTTACATAAATCCTAAAAGCTGTACATTTCTGAACGCTATTACCCAAAACCAAAAAGAAGTATTATTCTTCTCTAAAGGCCACACAATCTAACAAAGCAGTTTTAACATTCAATTAATTTTCATTCCATTTTATGTCCAGGCTCTTTTCTGACTTAACAAGAAGCTGGAAATCAAGACTTTGTATTATTGAAGAGCACTCCTGTGAAGCAGTGGTTCTCATTACCTCTATTGTACAGGGGAAACCASAAGAAAGCTAGCACTAAGTCCTMCTGAAAAAAAAACCCAAAARATTTCATGAGAAAATTACATGCTCAATATCGAATTTTTGAAAATAGAAGAAAGAAGAAAATGTGCTTTCTGGTAAAAGCRAGAAAARCTTCAGCTCTTCCTATTCATAATGGTACATCATTAATCCAAATGGATTTTCTAACTTAATGTATTTCTCCATTTCCTTACAATTTCACTTTATTTATGAAATATTTAGACTAGCGCTACGCAGAATTTAGCATCCCCATGTGGACACCTCTATAATAAATGGGATGACAAACCATAAACCACTTTCAAGATTACAACACATTGATTAGAAGAAAAGTATTTTCTTAAAGCAACCTGGCAGCTAACAGATATGCAGGTATATTCATGTTTTGAAATCTGCACCTTTATGCACCCTGAAACAAGATAAAACCTCTAACATTCAAGTGAGTTGATTTTTAAATGCCTTAGTTGTCTTGTATGTTTTGATTCRCAATATAAAGTTTTTGTACTTCTAAACTGATTTTCCCAATTCTCTCTGAGAAAATAGCTTTCTATTCTCGTTTTCTAGTGCAGACTTAGCTACACTTTCGTTTGCAGCTTTATTAAGGAATTTAAAGTCTGGAAATTTGTTAGCAATTTAATTTCTATCCTTACTCTTTACATCAGTTGCTGGAGAACACTCCTGGCCACCAACTTCATTTCAGCAACAGAGCACAACTAATAAAATACAATATAATCAAATTTCAGTCCACTAACATTGACACTAACTTTCCAAGAGCATAGTTTTTTATTTGTAGTCCGAGAAATTATGCATGTGGCAAACTTACTGCATAACAAGTAGTAACTGTTGATAGTGTCGCCTAATTAGAAAAAAATTGTGAAATACCTTTTACAAGACTTAAAAATGAACTGTTTGTGACAAACTATTAATGAATTATGTTGAATTTCGAATCCTTATAATAGCTAAAAATATTCAATTGCACTGGAACTGCTTTTTTAATGACTACAATCTTTTAAGAGGCTAGAAAGGTCTTTCACAGTTTTTCCGCGGTGGGTGGTTACATGGTTATAGCAGTTACATAGTTAACTAAAACAAACAAACAAACAAACAAACAAACAAACAAACAAAAAACCGGAAAAAGATCCCTGTGGTAACATAATAACCCAAAGTGATCCACAAGCAAAACTAGCCTAGAACCAGCCAGAAAAGACAGGATTTCTAGACACACATCCAGTGAGGGCGGGGACCAAGGCTGGTGGTGGGGAGGGTGGTGGTGGTGTTAGGATCAAAAATTAGTATCCAACAAGTGCCCACCTCATACCTGTGGGCCAAGAGGGAAGTGGCATCACCCTATTAATCTGACAGGTGTGGGAAAGCTGCTGGCCAAGCAGCAGAAGAGGGCTGCATGGTACTATTCAGCTCAATTACTGAATCTGCAGAAGTCTCTTAAAAAAGACAGTGGAGAAGTATCAGGAACAAATCTGTCATGCCCTTTTCACACTGCATGTTTCACTGTGATATATTTTCAGCTTTTAGAAGACCACTGATACTAATGAAAATTTTAACCTTTTTTAAGATGTCCTTTTTAAAAGGGGGAAATTTTCATAAATTTCWTAAAAACCCCATTTTCATAAACTAAACACAGCAGTTCAATTTATCAAATCAAGTAATAAATATATACCTCACACTGAGATGGGCTTCTGATCAGTGGAAATATCAGTAGAGAACACATTGTAGGACTTCTTTCCTAGTGTTTACAAAGTCTGTAAGTTTAGATTGTAAAGAGATACAATTCTTACTATCCCATATTTTTTATTTTACTTCAATCATATTGTTGGTTTGTTTTTTTTTTTTAAGATGAATGCTAAACAGCATAATCATTTGAAGATCAATTCTCCTCTGAACTTGGCAGCTGAGTTGTATATACGTTCATTAAACACCTGCAAAGCACTTAGGGATGCAGTAACAATGACAATATATTTGCTCTTAATTCCGATGTTTAAAGCAAAGTTTAGGCTAAGTACAAAGACCTGCAAGGACAGACGTATTTCATATAAAATCAAATAAAATTCAAATAAAGCAGAAATTTCAACTCCACTATAAATGTGACTGAGCACACTCAAGAAGTATAGTCAAGCTCAGACTGAGAACTAACAAGCTGTTTTTCATATTAAAAGGAAACTCAGGTCTGGTGATTTCTTTTGGGCTGTTCTGTCAGCATCTTGGAAAATACATTTGATTGCTGGACACTATGACACAAATGAATTTCAAGTTATAGTTCTAGAGGCCTAGTTTATGAGAAAACTTGAAAAACTACCTAAGTATATTGGTTTTGGCCATGGAATGATAATTAACAAAGTTAATTATTTCATAGATTTCTTTTGGACAAGAAGCTGATGATCTTTCATTCCACCTAAGCAGGAAGAGCAACACCAGAAGTGAAAGGAAACCAAGATGACTGAAAACAAGGGAAATWAAAAAAAAAATTATGATACTTCCTATAAAAATACTTCAATAAATACAATAATAAAGAAAGAAAAATGTACCCACATTTTACTATTTTCTCCTACAGTAAGCAGGTTCATTCTAATCCAAAAAATCCAAGATATTTAAATATTACAGAGTTCCTGCGAGATGAAACACAAATTCCAACATGAATAATGCAAGAAATCTATCAGTTCTTTGGGAAGACCTGATCTCATGGGATTTACTTAAAACTGCTTTGTTGACTCTGCTAACAGATTCTCTGTTAAGGTGCTAAGCAGAAAAAGGCAAGAACAGCTTCTGCCATTTTATTTATTTCTAGATGACAGCCTCATCAGAAGACTAGGCTGAAACACATGATAACACATGCTAAGTAGCACCTACTCAGTAACTGCTCTGATTTACTTCTGCTTTCAGCCATTGTTTGTATTACTCCTACTWCCCAAAGACCAAGCATATACAACACTTCACTGCTTTTCCTGCTGTTTACATACAACTGAACCCATAAGGGTCAATCTTGCAAACTGCAATGCTACAAGGTGTGCATGCATGGAGTGAAATATACTTGAGTCGTTGAAAAAATTTAAACTCCATTTTCACACAATTCCAATGCATGGAATTAATAACAAATTATGCTAACTAGAAACCAAATGCACCATTCCTTTGAGTATTATGAATTTGATGAGTACTGAAATTCCTTTTACAAAGTAAAATTTGTACAGTTTCAAATTTAAAATATTTATCATTTTCAACACAAAATACATTTCTATACAGTAGTTTTCATTTCACTTCCACTCAGTGCAGGTTTTTCTCTTGCACTTTCATTCCATCCCTTCAGGAGATTTCAGAGCTCTGCACTACAAAAGGAAACTCTAAAGCTGCATTCTGAGGTTCACCTACAGGCTGTTACTTTCACACATTAAGAGTCCATGGTCATTCCTCTCCCACTACAAACAACAGACAGAATAACTCACYGTTAATCCCTTCAAACTGAAACAACTTTTCCTCTCCAAAATCACTGAATCATAGAATATGCTGAGCTAGAACAGACCTGTCACAGTAAGAAAGTCCATTTTCTGGCCCTATGCAGGACACTCCAATAGTCAAACCACATGCCTAAAAATTTTGTTCAAACACTTCCAGAACTCAGACAGGCTTGGTGCTGTGATCACCTCCCTGAAGAGTCTGTTCCAGCGCTCAATCACCCTCTGGGTGAAAAATTTTTTCCTGATATCTAACTGAAACCTCCCCTGACTCAGCTGCATGCCATTCCCTAAGGTCCTGTCACTGGAGAGTGAAGAGTATGTATAGATTTGTACAAAAAACACCAGACTGACCAGCGAGCAAACCCTGGCAGGGAAGTTACTTAYTGCACAAGGGTGAAGTGGCACTGCCAGTTAAGCTTGATAGTASATGACTCTGCTTCTTACCTCAAAAAGGTAAATGCACCTTAAATGCAACCAGGAGAGCCTTCAGTCACCAGGAAAAATGAGTGAACTGACATAGTAGCTAACAGTATGTGAGCAGAGAAAAGGTTTTACCAAAGTACTACAACAGCTCCAGAATGATAATTTAAGTAATGCACATTTCAGAAATTTTAAAAATGCTGTTTGACAAACTCAAACTTGTAGTAGAGATGTTTGATCCWTAGAATGATGTATTGAGATTTCAGCAGAGACAAAACAAAACTCAAATGGTACTTCAGAGCTACCACAATAGGGACCAATGCTCTGCTGCATTACTTTTGTCTGACAACAAGAATTCCCTGTGAAGAAGCACAAATCTGTCAACTTTAGGTTCACCCCAACTGTTACAACATTTTGCTTCCTAATAYCAACTGAAGATTTTGAAATAAGAGTTCACTGATGAAAAATGTAAAATTCAATATTTTCCAGCCTCAGTCAGGGATCTCTTYAAGATCTGACATAAGCTACCTCTCCCATAACCAAAATCCGTTAACAGCTAGCATACGAAGAAAAAGGAAGAATTGCTACTTTGGAGAATGATTTCTTGCAGAACTAACCATGAGTTTTCCTATAGATCGACACATCAGAGATACACCTGCAGTATTTAATTAATTTCTTATCTTATGTAGGGCATATTAGCACTAGAAAAATTGCAGGAAGTTCACCTGCAGATAAAACATTTTTAAATGTGTGTATCTTTAGGTAAGTCAGTTCAAGGCAAAACAGAAACCATCTACACTCCATGTTCTCCCACCAGAAACAGTCTTTACTAATGAAATTACATTATGCCTTGTGGAAAAGACTTTTCAAATTTGCACAAGAGCATTATTAACAATTACTTAGAGAGAAAAAAAAAAACACTACAAAAATACCCTGCTATATCCAATGTAAGTAGTGACCTGTTACCTTCATGAATAAAAATTCTCCAATTTTCCCACCATAAGACTAAAATTAAAATGTACTTTATGATGACTGAGTTGATTAATTGACAGAACCAATAAACATGGCATTCTTACAGCACTATAACCTCCTGGGACTTTACAAGTATGCTTCTACCTAAATTGCCTAAAACCCCTACATGAGTGACTATTTGGGCACTGTTAACAAGCCCATACTTACAAAATTGCCCTCACATGTGCAACCAAGCTTTTATAAAGAATTGTCTCAGAACAGCTGCCTGAAACCAAGGTTAGAATTTACTATTTTCAGAGTAAATTCTCAGCACAATTAAGTGCAACTGCAGTAGAGGTTATGTCTTCCTCCTTCCTTCCATAATGAAGAGCCAAAGCCTTACTTCCTGCTGTCACAGAGTCCTTCCTTTCACCTGCAGCAGACACATTCTGAGAATCCACCAACCTACAAGCTTTACCTCACAAAGCACAACTGAGTTAACTTTCTGGAGTCTCTTACATGAAAGATTTACATATATTGTTACACCCAGCTGCAGAACAACAAAAACATTATTATTGGTTTACCTGGTATTACTTTGTGAAGCTTAKGATTATACTCTTTTCCAATATCTTGTATTAGACATAAAAACTTTCTTGACTGAAAAATAAATTCCATTGAGTTCATTAAAAATTCTCTACTTTTGAAACAAAGCTTTTCATTACTCCATAAATTCTGTTTCAGATTTGTGTAACAGTGTAAGTCCACATAAATATAAATTTTAAGACACTATTACCATCTTTCTTTTGGAAAGTTCTTTATAATTTCATTAATAATTGGCTGGTAGCAGGAATCCCTCTCAGACTTTCCCTCTTCACTCCAGTCTCTCACAAATTGTTTCAATGTGGACTTTAATTTGTCCATGTCAAATGTTGAAGCTGGTGTAATCTTCCCACTTCCCTGAATAAAGCAAAGAGGGAAAACAAAAAAAAAAAAAAAAAAAAAAAAAAGAGTTAGTGGAAAACATACCAAGTATCTGGAGTCTTGAGTGGGAAAAGTAAATAATGAAGAGAAAAAAAGCCATGCTGCAAGAACTGCTAGGAGTATCAGTTGACAAAGCACTTCCCTTTCACTCCTGGGACCAAGGCTTAAATCCACCTTAAAACCACAATAATATATCCTATACAAACTGAGTTTGCTGGCCTCTCTTTGGCATTCATGTTTCCACATCAAAAAACAATACATAGCAAGCACAATTCATAGTCCTTATCCAGAAAAGGATCAGGGCTTAGCCAGTGCAGAGGCTGAAATGCTTGCCCTGAAAAAAGGATCCCTTTAGATACTGATAAGGCAAAACTGAGAAGCTTACATTAGAGCTACCCATTACTGTATCCTGCCAGTATCCAAGGAGGACTTCAGTTTCCACCTTTGTCAGCCCTTTAAGTCTTGGCGTAATTTTTTTTTTTTGATAGAAAGTAGGTCAAATAGTAAAAAAGTGTTTACAAATAACAACATTAAAAATATAATCTAAAATTGCAACCAATTTACAATGTTGTAACACATAAGAACCTACAGTAAGACTGACAATATAACTTATATTCTATATAGTTAACAGAAATGAAAACTTTAAAATGTAACCAGGGTAAAGCCAGAACTCTGGAGTGAAAACAATGATTTGCCAGATTCACACTTAGTTTTTTACAATAATTTGCCAGACTCACAGTTAGTTTTCCTAAATGTCACTAACAGAATTAACAAAAAACAGTTCATTAAGCATCAGCTCTGCAAAATGTGAAAGACAAGAGTGAGAAGTGTGAGCAAACAGGAAATGATAAAACAAGGAAGGCAAAAGGAAAGAAAGATGGAGGTTTGAGGTATTAAAAACAAATGCAGAAAATCCCAAAGCATATAGAATTTAATTTTGGAGCAAAAAAAAAAAAAAGTCCATTTTAACATACATCTTCTCCATATTCCTTATTTTCAAACATATGAACACAGTCATTCACAATGGTTTGCAGTACTTCTTGATTATGATCAATGCACTTCCGAATCTTGTCAAGGTGAGGAAGAAATTGAGGAAGAAGACTCTGTTGGTTAGSTGGGAGAGACTTAAACTGCCTCTCTGTTCTGTTCACTCGTTCATGCATACTGGTTCTAAAAAGCAAAAGTTTTAAATATTTAGAAGCAATATACACACATGTAAATATTTCACTCTAAGCAGTTCCAATTACAATTATTTCTTTTTTTTATACACAGAAAGTGACCAGACTTTGTAGTTCCTTACCAGAGAACAAGTTTTCTAGAATTTTGATGAGTAAGTTTTCTAGAATTTTTAGGCAAAATTTTTTTAAGTTCTAGTTGTACATTATTACTCTAWTTAGCACATTCCAGTTTAAGAGGACTTTTCTTTCCTCCTTACTGTTTCATCATCAGCCACCCATTTCCAGAGGAGGTGATCACTACCTTAACACATGGATCTACAAAATTTAACAGCGAACCATCACCCAAATTTGTTTCACAAATCCAACTTAAATTGAATTGATTTGAATGCAGTGGTAAGCTTTGGCTACAGAAATAACAAGATGTGGAGTGGGAATCGGGATTCTCAAAATCCACTGCTTTCAGGAGAACTGTAAAAGTCTCAGAGGGACCCTACCAGAGTTCTGGCTGCCACACTAAGATACTAAGCTACCTTCTTTTCACATCTTATTTCTACTAAGTACTGTGAGCATGATCATGTGACTGATGAAAGCTAAAAATAATTTTCCAATTCTCCAGGATAGAAGTTTCATTAAAATGGTGACTCTTCTGAGATTTTTCTAGATTTGATTTCTGTCTAAACTGACATAGTTGCTAAGCACAGTCATGATGACTCTAGAGAGAGCATTCAGTAAGAGATACTGACCCTTCTGACCACCAAATTACTTCAGCTGGTCAAGTCACACTGAAGTTTCCCAGTCTTGTGTCAATATACAGCAGCACAAARCTGGAAAAACTAGCCATTATGAGAGACAGCTGCAATTGCTGGCATTTTAGTTACAACTTCATTCTGGAAATTAGACCAGGTAATATCTCATTCACATGTTACTGAGGAGGGCTTGTTCACTGCAATAGCTACACTGGTTTAAAATTACATTCAAGGACAAGAAACAAGAGAAAAATAAACTGATGGTCTACATAAAGCACATCAGTTTAGCTCAACAACATCTTCCTAAAAMTTTTATCAGAAAAAGTTTGAAACTAATTCTCCATCCTTTTAYGCTACATTACAACCATTTAGCAGAAAGAATAGTTCACTGAAATCAGAAAAMCTACAAATAACAAAGTTATCTCTGTTTAAGTCTAGAGGACAAGAACAAGATCTGGACTCATCTGAAAGTGTATTACTGCCTTATTGACACAGATGTTTCCATGTTAACTGGGAATACCTGTAWGAGCAAACAAAAATTCTATTTCTTAAGTACCAAAATATGTAATTTCACCTGATTTCGAATTATTTCTTTGAAACAGAGTTAATGTCATTGAATTTCTGTACCCGAATTTTGAGTTGCATCCTTTTCTTATGTTTTTACTGAAACAAGCATTCAAAACCAACCCAAAAGGCACAGTTCAGCAGAGGGCTGAGAAAGGTATTCCCAGCTTCCAAGGTCTGAGGGTACAATTATTTCACTAACATAAATAAATTACAGGTTGGAATTGCATTACTAGCAATCAGTATTAGATACTTTTAAGTAACTAGGTGTTTGATATGTCTAAACTAAATTAGAGAATTCACTTTGGAAGACATCTAGGAATCATCCAGACCAACCTCCTGCTCAAACACTTGTCCTGGAAGACAAATGAAACTCAGATGGAAAAACCTCAAACAGGAGAAATTATRTAAGTATCACCCACTCCTTCCAAGAACCTCATTACCATGTAGAAGTTATGCTTGTGCTACRTTGACACAAAAAGTGTCCAGCACATCGTAATTAGCCATATGATAGGCCTTCGTTAGCTCAAGTACAAACCTGCTTTCCAGACTTMGAAACAGGAAAACGGTTTACCAAAACACTGAAGGGGACTGGACTTTTCCAGCCAAGCTCCACTACCCGGCAATGCGAGTAACTTGCTTTCTCATCTGTGGAGCCAGCAAACCCTCTTCTGATTCACAGATCAATAGATGTTATTAAAAACGACATTCATTATCCCTAGCAATAGGTATTATATCTTCTGCAAAGTAAAATGTCTTTTAGTAATTTCCACCCATAATCTAAACACCATATTGCATTTCTGTGGCAGCAGGAGATACTATTGTTTCGAAGGCTTTACAATGTCTTAGAGCATTCTATCTCCTAAGTGACCTCAAGACACCCTTTTCAGGTTTGATACTTTCTTTTATGCTTCCGAACTGACAGACATCGGGGCGCGTTTACGCGTATCCCGAACGTTAAGCGGCAGAAGCCCCTTCCCGACTGTGGGCTGCGCACGGAGCGCAGGCCGGCGGGCGGCCGCGGGACGCGCACCAAGAGCGCCCTGCTCCGGGCGCCGCGGGGCTCCTGCCAACCCTGCGGAGGCCTCTCAGCGAGCGGAGGGACCCCCGCAGGGCCCCACGCCCAGGCGGCAGGCCTCAATTACCCGTAATATCGGAAAGCGTTGATGATCCTGCGAAAATGTTCCCGCTCCAGACGTTCCTCCTCTTCCACCGCCCTGGCCGACGCCGTCGTCAGCGCCCTGGGCTCCAGAGGCTGCCGCCTCCGCCGCTCCTCGCTYGGCGGTGCCGCCCGCTCCGCCTCGGCCTCCGCGCCCATGCCGCTCGCGCTCTCCCCCTGCCACGGCAGCTGCTCCCGCTCCTCCTCGCGGCCTCGCCGCAGACCCCTGCGCATCACCTTGGCGGGCGGCTCCCTCTCGCCCTGGGGACGCGGCCTTGGCAGCGGCGTTTTCCGGGACACGGCGCACGTGGCCGACATACCCCGCGCCCTCCTGCGCCCGCGGGCACGGCCGCCGCGCACGCGCACCGCCGCCTTTCCGGCGCGCGCAGCCAGCCCCGCGCAGGAGGGTATCGCGAGAGGGGAAGGGAGGGCCAGGGCCGGGCAGGCAGCCGGAGGCCGCCGTGCCGAGCCGGTGTCCCGGGGAGTGGGAGCGGTGCCTGGCAGCCGGGGGCCCGCCGTGCCGAGCCGGTGTCCCGGGGAGTGGGAGCGGTGCCCCGGTGGAGCGCCCCGCGCTCCCGAGCCGGTCGGTGCCGCCGGGGACGCTGTCTGTGGCGCRGTGCCCGTCCCCGCTGTGTGAAGCGGCCCGGTGGCGGCAGTGGCGCTGAAGTACCTCAGGCGTACCGGGGGAGGAGGCACGGCTGCCGGGCTCCTCGGGGATACCCGGGCACATGAAGTACCTGGTCAGCACTCAAAGCCCGACTCTCCGCCCGGCTGCCGGCTCCAGGCTGGGGTCAGGTAAACATCCAGCCCCGCTGGCAGGCASCCGGGGCAGCGAGGTCACTGTGCTGAATAGAGGCACTACTGGACACTCTGCGCTGATGTTTCYTGGGAGGATGGGCAAAGACCAGCACTGGGGAGGGGAAAGCAAGGTGCCTAACCATACATGAGCCACTAAATACTAGATTTCCCCCCACAACAGAGTTTGGCCTGGATGATGGGCTCATCCTCCTCCTCTTGTTTGAGCAGAKGCAGACACCATGTCATGCAGCAAGTCACACCATACACCTTTCCATCGTGCTTTGACAAGAAGTGGCTGATACAAGACTAACTCATTTGTAAGGGCGCACCCCTTCAGTCTTAAAAACTAAAGAGCATCACTGTACCTCCTGTCTGTCTAAAGTAATTGTCATTTAGTAATCCAAGTAWTGCAACAGGAATAGGAAAGGTTTTTGCACACTAACTTCCTCTCTGTGGAAGTAGGAGCACCAGCTTCCTAAAATAAACACTTTAACTTTACTCTCACACTGCTCCTGCTCTCTTGTAACTACAGTAACTGACCAGGCAGTGAATGGACACCGGACACTGTGTTCAGTGGCAATGCCAGAGAAATACCAAAGACATACCCAGTTCGATGGACAGAAGATTGATATTCCCAAGTGGGTATGTAAATTAGGAAATGCCTTGTGTGTGAGAAAACCAACATCTGAATCAATGATAGTCTAAACAGAAATACAGCTTTTAGACTTTGAAGAGGGAACCATAAGCTCTGAGAGATAAAAGCTTTCTTTCTAAATGTCRTTCCGTTATTTTAACATCAGAAAATCACTTTCTAAATATCAAACTAATAATATACTTGTATTTCTGTCCTTATATAGAAGCCATTAGCCTTTTATAGAAAAACACCACCTTTATCACTCCACATTTCTGAATATATACAAGACACTTAGCAAAGCTTTCTTTCAGCTGTGACAACCTGAAATTTCTGCCAGCAGATGATACCACTTCTAGAAAGTTACCTATTGCTCACTAGAGAACTACAGGCTTCTGTCATGCAGCTCTCTTCAACCACTTCACAGATAGCAGAGTCCTGGCAATCAAAAGGCACTCACCAGAAGCAAACTAGAAAAAAAAACCAGACTTTTCTGTCAAGGGCTGTAACACCTTCAAACAAAAGCACTCTGCCAACATGCCAAGTTAAAGGCCAGCTCTGTAAGCTTTCATAATGGCACCTGGAATACTTTTATCTACCAGACTATGAAGGGTTCATTATCTTTTGCGGCTGAGTTGCTGCAAAAGCAACTGGCAAGAGCACACAATTTAGGTACACCAAGTGAGCCTGGTCAGTTTCTGCAGTCCATCCATGATATAGCACTGCTTGCTTCTTCTACTACTTCTTATGGGTGAAGTGTCAGTGAATCTTCTTGGATTCTTCASTGGATCCTTTTTGAACTTTCTGGTACTGTGTCACCTGAGGCATTAGAGCTCATGTCAGCATCTGCTGCATAAAGCATCATCTCTATCCATGTGAAATATCACCTTAATATAAATTGGTCAATCTGTTTCAAATGAAGAAGTTTCCCCCAGACTAGTATTTGTAAATTTTGGTGAAYACTAGTTCTGCATCCACTTGACTCACAGCTTTCAAGATATTGTAAACCATGGCCCATTTTCCCGTTGGTCTTCTCTCCACAGTGAGTAGTCYCACCATTTTCAGTGTCTCCTTGCAAAGCATCTTCTCCATTCYTTTGACATCAAGTTGCCCTTCTTTTAACTCCATTATGGGCTTCCTCTAAATGCAGGAACTGGAACTACCCAGCTCTGAAAACACAGGTCCTGGTCTTACACAGGAGCCAAGTAAGACCATCTGTTTTATTTGGGGGAAAAAAATTGATGCAGTTCCAAACTGTGGCATGGTTACAGAAGAACTGTGAGGGATCTATGCCTTGAGCTCTTAATTACAAGTTGCTGAAGCACAACTTCAGTGCCATGTATATTCCAATAATAATTTACAGCACAAATGCCTAGATCTATATTGGAGTTTATCTATCTATATTGGAGTTTTTCCCTGTAGGAGGATCTAACAAAACTGAGCTCCTTGCCACAGCAGCAATGCTGGACTACTTAAGAATAAAGTCAGGTGATGCCATTGTTCATTCCATTCCCTCTTCTGAATCACCACACAGAGCAGGTGGAAGTGGAAGAGTGGCCCTGTGGGAGGGACCCTACTCTGAAGCAGCAGAAGACTGTGAAGAAGGAGCAACACAGTCCCCATCCACCTGTGCTGCTGGGAGACAGGAGGTAGAGTATTTGTGCAGGAAGTCAAGCCCAGGAAGAAGAGAGGGGTGGGGGGAAGGTGTTTTATAATTTGTTCTTAATTCTCATTATTTCTRATTTTATTGGCAACAAATTAAAATAATTTCCCCAAACCACATCTGTTTTGACTATATGTGAGTAAATGCTGAGTGATCTTCCTGTCCTTGACAACATGACTCAATATGCATTTTTCCCCTCTTCTGTTGAGGAGCGGGGAGTAACAGAGCAGTTTTGGTGGCTAGCCAGTGTCAGCCCACCACAACCATTCCACACATTAGCAAATCTCTTGCAATTGTACCCTTTCCAAAGGGAAATAAAAACAAMATTACAGTTTAAAGTCAGACAGTCTATCACAGCATATGAGCAAATGCAATAAGTAYTTTTAGTGCAAAATACTAATACAAAATTTTATTTGGAAGCATTTTGTCTTAAACACACCTAAACACCGCTGTAATCTGGTAACATCTTTTTCTTGTACATAGATTTAGGACTTTTACAACAAAGTACTACATTTCAATCACTGACCAGTTCAGCTGTCATATATCAAGTAATATCAAAAATCCATCCTTTGCTTTCCATGTCTGTAGTTTTATTTTTATTCTGGCTGATAAAAATGTTACCTATTGTCTAGAAAATATAAGAGTTAAGACATTACTTATTCAGCAACAAAATATCATTTAATTTCCTGATTTCCCAGTTTGTGTAAATATATATATATATACTAATTTTATAACATATAAATACATATTTTATAACATAAATTTGTTTAGCATCCCTGCTTTCTGAACATTTCATTCACAACATTTCAGTTTCATTTCACTTTTAACRTGAGCTACGAATATTAATAACAATTATTTCTTCTTTCCTCCTTCCTGAAGCATGGATTTATTGTTCAGTTGTCTGTGTCATCCTAGTCAATCTCTGCACTATATATGTACYATATCTTGTTAATGATGCATCCCCATTATCTACATCTTACTTCCCCATCTTTTTCCAACAATCTGAGTCCTCTTTAAGTTTGTTTTCATTTTCTTAACATCTATTCCCAACTACTCTAAACAATACACAACACAAAAATTACTGTGCAAACACCAGAGAGGTATTTAGCAAGTCTAAATAAGTTTAGCTGTGATTCAGTCAGTTACTGAATAAGCAGCATAACAACTTACATAAACTTACACAGGTAGCATATTTATCAGTGATAATAAGCTCCTAAAAATATTAGAGGCAATCACTGTCATTCCCATATGATCATTTCAAATTGCAGTCATCCATGTTCAGATATGCTTATTAATCCAACAGAAGTGGATTATGAATCCAGAACCTTTATGGTTTAGTTTTGTGCACAAAGTCTTCATGTTCTTTAAAAGGTACACATTCAATCAGGTTTAAAGCTCAGCCAAAGCAGGACTGATTAAAGGAATTTTAAAGAGTACACTGTTCATACTCCTAAATGGAGTCTGTGTCCATATGTGAGAGAGACTTAAAAATTACTTACAAAAACTCTTGTGTTATATGAAGTAGCATTAGGGTCATACACACAGCATTTGCTCAGCTGGTTGGCTTGCCACGTATGACAGTCTTGGTGTTTTCAATTCATACCAAACCCAGGCTTTCTACGTTATCGTGCGGTGACCTGCTGATCTAAAATAAATACAAAGTACGTATCTAACCTGTAATGTTTGCAAGTGACATCACTGTATATTAGAAAGTAATTCCAAAAACACATTTGGAAACAACACATTTGTTTTCACTGATATTTTATCCCATAGTCCTTCTCTTCCCCATTTTTTATTATTATTTTATCATTAAATAACAACTATGATCTTAGAACATTCCATTTCAAAGAACTCTAAGTTTTAACTGAAATTGACTCAGCGTAATGAGCAAACATGGTACTGCAGCACATAAAGAAATACGGATCTATATAATTCTTGTACTATTTTCAAATAAAAGTGTTAGCTTCTTGTTAACATGGAATGGGATACACAGATTCAATTTCCAGTGACATTACTTACTTTCTTCCCTCAGCTTGTTTAATTCCTGTATTATATCACTATACACATAGGATAAAAGCTCCTCTTGGGATTTTGTTCCATCCAAATAATCTGAGGAAGAAAAAAGAAGTGTTCATGAGTTCTATGTCAGCTATCTGTAATGGCAATTGGCAAAGTTTCCAGTATTCCTACAGATGCCACCAGAAGAGAAGAAAAAAATAAAAACCAAGATCAGCACCTCCCCTTTTCCTCTTCCCCAAACTTGTTTTACAGGTAAAAAAAAAAAAAAACAACATAATGGAAAAGTATTCTAGTTAATAATTTTTTTGTGGTACAGAAGTCTCCATAAGCGTAATGGAAATTATGTGAGGACAGTGGAACAATGGAATGATTTGGCAAAAAGGTTTCTCTATGTAGTAGGTAATTTCAGGTTCCTCAGTTTCAGCCTTGGAGCAAGTTCTGGAAGAGCACTGCAGTTCTTATTCTTACTGCAYAGCAAGAAGCAGTGTGCTAATGATGAAGCAGCCACCCAATTTCCCTTCCCTCTGGCCCCCACTCCAGAAGCAGTGAGTCCAAGAGCTGCATAATTGTGAACATCATACAAACTTGTGGCACTGCCCTAACAGCTTTCCCAGCTTTGATGCTTCTTATGCAAAACTGGTGACTGTAGTGTGGACAGTCAGCACCTAGAAAATATCTTCAAGTCTTAACCAGGATTTCAGATTTTTTSTGAGGAAYTCTGCCAGTRCATCATCTATCATCTCAGAAGCTTCTTATTTAGACATATGYGTGTTATCTTAACAAGTGATCTTGTTAAGTGGACTAAATTAGTGATCAGAACATTTCTGTTTTTTCACTTCCTAGTTTTCATTATTAAATAACAAGAACAAAATCCCTATAGGCTTCAAATAGAAACCAACAGAAATGTCAAAACCGACTAAGTGCCACAAAAACATTTGAAGAATTTCATCCCATTTAAAAAACCCCCACAATTCAACAAAAACTGCGCAAGTGCCACACTTAAGCATTTCAATTGTTTAAAATTAAGGATACCATACCAACTTGCATACTTGCATTCTCTTCCAATTCATTTTTATATTTCAAATACATAGGCCACACGTGTCCATCGAAGTACCCTGGTGTATCTGCTGGCTGATAGACTCTGGTGCTACACAAAAACACATATGTGTTCCCATATAAGTTTTACATTTTCCCCTAGTGTSAGCTGGTTAAATAATAGCTTATATCTAAAATAAAAAAAGAAAGGCTGGCTGTACTTTTGTTGGAGCCAAGGAGGCTCCTTTGTTTTCATTCCATCTGTGATATGAACTCCTGCTGTCTTCTGCTATCTTACCAATTTCTGCCAATCAAAGCACATTTAAGATAACGTCAACATTTGAGGTTTTTAATTGTAAAAGGGATTACAGGTAAATTAAACTGTATTGACACTATTCAAAAAATAAGCTACCTTTTCTATTTTTATTAGGTATACATTAAGCTTTAAATGACTAGTTGTTCAGCCTTGACTCTTACATTCTGGACACTAAAGTCTTAGGTGAGTCTAGTGAGAAACCAAGAAAGTGGTGTCAACCAAAGCCAGCTGAATACAGGATTTCTTCACTCAGCCAGCAGATTCTGACTTTGTGCACATATATTATTCCAAGCACACAGTATTGCTCCAAATTTAGAGGCAAGTCAGACACTGGCTCAATAATCTAGTTTAGATCCATGGTAAAATTAATGGACAGTCTAAATGCAACCATAAACTAAACCCACACATGAACATCATTACTCTAAGAATAATCATTAAGTAACTGTATTTAACCAAGAGTGCTTAGTATTTTTTTTAACCATTTCTTATTTTAAACATGGTTTCACTCAAATATGTAATCAGTAATTAACTAATTTATCAGGACAACAAATTATTTTTTTAGTGTTTGTAAAGCACTTAATACTTTAATAAMCATGTGCTCTAAAATAAAAACCAAATCAAACCAACCCCAAACAGTACAAAACGACCACTTCAGTGGTCATGGGGTGCAGTGACTCTTTTTAAACATTAAGTCAATATTTTACCTTCTTCTCCTTTTGCACTCTTCATAAGGAAGGGTCAAAAAGTATCTTCTATTCCACAGTTTATTAAGCGGCCTAAAATAATAATATATTTAGTTCCCACTTTTACCCATTTTAGGATAGCTTTTCATTTAGGTTACATATTATTGCTTACTCATAATTGTAAAGGAGAAAGCCTTCAACAATCAAAATATAAATATTTTTCAGATTGTCACATGTATTCTGTGGCTCTTCTGTCAGTCCACCKGAGCTTGCTGGGCTTTTCATCCAATTGTGGATACTCTTCACCATTTCATCCATATAGAGAGCATCAAGTACTAGATGAAAGCAAAGTTAAACATCCCTTAAAAACAAAAAATAAGAGAAAACAAAAAAAGAACCCTCAAATACCCCTATGTTAATCAGTACAATTATTCAAATAATCTACATACAAATCTAAATGAAGGGAACAGGATTACCCCAAAGATTGTATCTGTAGTTCTGCGTTTGCTAGTGATGATTTCCTGAAACCAAAGCTTGGGGYTGAGATTGGGGTATTTCGTTGGGTGTAGGCTCTCTGAACTTTATGGCATCTAATGTTGTCTGAACTGAATTTACAGCTTTTCATTTCATGACAGAAACTTCAGGGACTGCTCTCCACTTTTCACAAAACAATTTACTAACCCTGAGACCTTCAACATTCTGTCAATTGACGGAGTGGGGAATGGACACTCTACTTTTTTTGCTTTGGGTTTTATAAGGTTCTTYAGGTGGGCATAGAGGGAGTTAAAGGAGCATGTTGTACAAAGGAAAACAGCACAATGTAACACYTGTTTTTGTCTGTAGACACACAAGAATATATTGAGGAAGTACTGAATGGTAGAAATAAGGCAGATTTTGGGTACATGCAAACACATTTTTAAAGAGCTTTTAAGAGCAGCATTAAACCTGGATATTTGAACAAGAATGTCCATTTTATCCCTGCAGTTTCACATTCCATTTACAGTAAGTCTAAAAGTTGAACCAAAGACTGTATAGCTGGTAATCACCAGTTTTTAGGTACAACTGAAAGGTAKGACCAATATTCTCAGCAATATATTTTGTGATCACAAAGTATCAACAGAGATTAGCTACTATCCAAGCAACTGTTTACCAGTAGATAGGACCTGACGCACTGTGGATCTAAAGTGGATCTGCATCTAGACCTCTCTAAGAATAAACTGAGCCAGCATTAATCATGAACTTAAAAATATATGTTCTTTAKGTGAGATCTGACATGAAATAAAAGTGTTAGGATAGACCAAGTTTTGACTGACTTGGAAAACTCAATAGTGATATCCCATGAGTTTACTACCACAAGTGGAAAAATAAAGGGCCATTACCAAGYGATGAGATTAAGTTTATGCCAGTACAGCAAGCCAAGACTTTTAATTGAACATTTGCTACTAAACCAGACACAAGTGAAGAAACAGAGGAAAAGATTCAAAAGAGAAAATGTAAGGTCAAGCACTAGCTTGAGCTGTTTAGTAGTTAAGCRAGTTTTCTTAAATATCTCAGTGAGCTGAATGAAACTAAGAGAAGGATTGCTCTGAAACAACCACTTGTTTACTGCCTTGGAAGGGAAGAGACCGAGGGGATAGGGTGGAAGAAGTGTTGAAGCTCAGCACAACAATTTCAGTATAATGCCCAAAAGCAGCGCATCAGAGTTACTGACCATCATATAGCTTAAATCCACGTTCATCTGTTTCTACTTCAGACTCCGGCTGAAGGAGAAAAAAATTTAATTTTTTCAAAGTTGCTTTTATGACCATGCTGAGAGATACATACTCTGGTTATAAACATAAGAGTTATACACTTTTGTATCCCATTAGTTACATTTATCTTCAACATTAAAYGGATGTAAACAACTGTTAAAATACACTACAAAAGTTTTATTTAATCTAGAACAAGAAACACTTCAAATCATATGACTTAAGTTCATTACAGCTCTACTTAAGAAGTAAGAGTTCCTTCACTGTCCTTAACAAACATACCCAACATCAACACACAAGCTGTTCTTCTGTTTTGACTTGGGAGACAAAGAACTACTTATTTTTGTGTGGGTATAGGCTTAAGACAGTATCATTAAACGCATTAGCAAAAAGGATCTTGAAAAATGCATCCATCATACACCCATGCCTCATTTTAAAAGAGTGGCAAAGAAGACAGGRAATTTCTTTTGGTGGAGCATATTCAGTGGTTTGGCCACTTACATTTCAATTACCCCAGTGCTCATTTTATGATTCTTATGAAATTAACATTACTTTATGCAGCACCAATTTTAAAAGTTCATCTATAGAAGAACTGAAAAAATAATTGAAATCTGCTCAAGCCTACTTTTAGCTATCAGGTTTTTCCATTAAAACTGTTACCTTAAAGAAGTCATCTTGAGAGATTATATCACAGTTGGGAAGCATATTCTTAAGTTTTTCTGCTAGTGTTGTTTTCCCTCCATTTGTTACACTGTYAAAAAGCATTGTAAGAAGTTCACCAGGGCAAAAACTAATCTTTTAAACATATGTACAGGCTCACACATACATTTCTATATAGTTATATGCAAAGAAACAATACAGCTTTCCCCAAATTTTAGTCATGTTAAATACCCTTATGTCTAGAAATTTCCTGGCATGTTCCAACAGTTTTCAATAATCAATACAGTAAATCAAGCAGTGCCAAGAAAGATGCTACAGACAACTGCACCTGAGGTCTCCAACAGACAGAACAATTTCTCAAGAGTTACATGCTATAAAACTATGCAATTTTATGTTGCATTTGTAATCCAGTTTCAAAAAGATATGTATTCAGAAACAGAAATTGTATCACATTGTTCTGAGAAGAAGACTAGTCTTAAGCTATAGAGGAAATTTAATTTTGTGTAACTTACCCCCCAAGGCCGATAACCAATACTTTCATGGTTTGTTTTCTCCCCAGTTCTTCCTTTTTACTGTCAAAAACAATAGCCAGTGAAAAATCTTAATTCAGGAACAAGAAGGCAGCTATGGCATTAAGAAATACCATTCTACAGATGGTTTATTTTCTCTCCTGTTTTCCATCATTTTTCTTGTAGCAAAGGTACAGTCAGAATCTCAGCTGCTTGTTCTAATGGTAACAAAAAACCTGCAATATATATGCTCCATCATAAATTCCAATGTACTTTATTTTTGTCAGTATTTTAATAATTTGAAAGGGACTCTGGGAGACTCAGTTCTAATTAACATCATACAAGTTCCTAAAGAAAAGCACAATCACTAGCTCAAATATTAACAATATAAAAAATATTATCAAGATTAACATTAACAATATAAAAAACAGAAGCTGTGGTGGCAAAACATACGAAATCATTTAGAAAGAAACAAGTGGCATGATGATGAGAAAATTTAAAATTTAATGACGACTTGTTACAAAGAGTATGTTTAAAACCTCTTTTATGAGCCTGGTCTCAGCAATGTAGTATTTCCTGCATAATTCACCACTCCCTTTCTGAGGGTATTAACAGCAGAGACCATACAAATGCTCCTCTGCTCCACCACAGATTAATCTGGAAGCATTAAAACTACCGTAAGGGCAGTTTAATCCATGCTAGCTGACTTAGCATTGAGAAGGACTAGGTAGCACTTGATTTTCCCCTGCAAAGATCGAAGAATAAACTCTAAAGTTTATTATTTTAATTTGTACRCAGTATCCCTGTTGCTGCCACCATATCCCATCAACTGTGAGTCTCTGAGCRCCTGAACACCTTCAGTAGTCAGAGCTGCCGGGAGACACAATTCTGCCTTGCCCCAGCTCTTTCCCCTGAACTTTCTTCTGGAATGGGTGTTCGCAGAGTACATAGTGGAAAAATACTGCAGCTGAACAACAGTTCTGCAAAGACAGAGGGGAAACAATGTTTTCAGTTTCACACACCAATTTACAACTATTTAACCACAGCAAACACCCTTTTTTCACCTGCTCTATCCTCCCAGGCCACACTTAGGAAGGTAAGACCCATGACACCTAAGACCTGAAAGGACTGAGCAGGTAAAACTCCSTGCCTCTGACAAACAAGTATCTGTACTGAATTAGAAAAAAGACTGTTACATGGCATCACTATGAAAACAAAACCACACTGTTTCTGTGGAAATAAGCTTAAGGTACACGTAGCACCTGAAATAGTAACATCCCCTTGCATTTGGTAYAACAACTGGAAGTTCCACTGTTCACATGTCTGTGATATGATATTTACATGCTTTTTAATGGATGGTTATTTTTTAAAAAGAAATAACAAAAGACATACCAACTATTCYAAGCCATCACCCTTATGATAGGCATTGCTTTGCAATGGTTCTGCTTATCTACAGTAGTTCGCAACTGGGAGTTTTTTTAAGTTAGGATACATTGGTTTTCTAAGATTATTATATTTTCAAATTTAATGATGCATTGAATGCTTCTGGTACTGACTATCAATGCAAAGAGAGAAGACAGACAATTGTTCTTAGGAGGAAGTGATAATATTCTGGCTACTTTAAAAATAAGATAAAAAAGCTCTTTTCTAAAAATCGTCAGTAAGGTTTGTGTTGCAGAGGATTACCCTTTGTCCCACAAAGGATGTTATGCAASAAACTGGACAAACACCTTCACCTTTGGACTTTAATTTATGCCATTGTCTACATGCAAATAAATCTCAGTCTACGGCATAAAATACCATCAGGAAAAAATTCACACCAACTCCTCTGCCGCCCTGACTAATACCCGAAACAAACTTCAAAAGCAAATTTGTCACAAATGCTGCAGCACAGAAATCCTGAACTACTCTACCTTGGGTCAATTTGTCTCTTTAAATGGAGCACAAACCCAAAACGACGCTAGCACATCACCGCTGTGATTTTTAAGGGCATACCGCGGCAAAGCTCCCACGCACGGGGACACCCGAAGGTGCACCGGACCCGGACCGGGAACGTCTCTCTCAGGTTCGGGCCCACACAGCGGGGCTGGCGGCGCTTCCCGACCGCGCCTCCACTAGTTACACTTCCAGCACTTGAGCGCCTCCGGAGCTCACACTTAACTTCGACCACGCCGCGAGGGTGCTARGCGCACATCCTTCCGCCAGCAAGGCTCGGCTCCGCCACAGCACCCGCCTCCCGCGTCCTGTGACGGAGCTGGGCGGGCCGCACCCACCTCCCAGCCGGGCCCGGCGCACAAGCCGCTCCAGCGCCCAGCCCTAGCCGGCTGCGAGGAGAAGCCTCCCCGCAGCCACCGGGACCACCCCGTTCCCTCGGACCGCCCCTGGGCGGCTCCCCCGGCCCGGGGGGAGCGCGGATCGGGAAGCGGCGGGGCCTGGTCCCGCGGCGATCGCTGATTGGCCGCGTGCCGCCCGGGCCGGGGGCGGGAGGGACCCGACTGGGCCCGCCCTTCGTCCCGGCTGCTGCCGCGGATCCGCCCGTAGTCCCGGCTCTCGCCGCCGCCACTGCTGTGCCGTGCCCGGCCACTGCCGCCGTTCGCACGGCCGCCTCTCGCCGCGGGCCCGCGCCCGGACAGCCGATCGCCGTCGCGCCGCTCCGCCGTCCGTGCTTMGGCCGGCTCCAGCCATGTCCAAGCCGCCACCGAAACCGGCCAAACCAGGTGAGGGAAGGACAGAGCGGCCCGGCCACTCCTTCCCCCCGCGGGGCGCGACGCAGCCCGCTGACACGTGAATGGCTTGGGTTGCGGGTCTCAGAGGAGCTCTCAGAGGGAGCCCGGGCGAGGGTGGGAGTGGGGCATAGCCGCCCKTGGTGGCTTGGTGGCGGCGAGGAGGGCTGCCCCTCCCGTGGCTGGAAAGCACCGGGGGCTGCCCTCGGGCATCGTGTCTGGGCTGGACCCCGCGCCCACTCTAGCTCGGGAGTGCCCCCCAGGAGCCCCACAGCCATCGCCCGGGGACAGGCTCCCTGTGCCGCCCGGCCTTCCTGGTGTGCGGCAGAGAGCCGCCGTGCCCAGCGATGGCACTTGGCGTCGTGGCGTGCCCGGCCCGCAGCGGCCGTCCGGGAGCTGCTTGCGTAGCCCGAAAGGCGCAGGAAACATCTTTACCCCTTAAAGAACAGCGCTGAAATGCTCTGAGGTTTGCCTCGTCGTTGCACGGATTGGCAATATATTAACGCATAAAATAATTTTTTGTWGTATAGTCGCGTGCAGCATTCTTCSTCTTCAAAGATGGAATCCACGGTTCTCCCTTGTARGACTCCTGTAACAGCCAAACTCTTAATATGCTCTTTGAAATTCAGGTGTCAGTGTGCGCATCGCCCTTTCTAGTGCATTTAGTCATCGATGTGTAGGGTTTTGCTGCTCTATTTAAAAAAAAAAATTACTGCAAAGCTGTTTTTTTTAAAAAAAATTGATGGCAGCCATAGCTTTTTCTAAAAATTCATTGAAAAAATTTATTGAAAAGCCATTGGAAGTTGCACAGTTTTAAATCTTAGAATAGAAGTGGCATTTTCCAGGTAAATATACATTCTTCTGTCAAAAWATTAACCATTAGCTTTAGGGTTTTGGGGTTTTTTWAATCTGGAAAATTTAATGGCCATTTATCATGTTTGTGTATCATCTGTCAGTGTAAGAGCTTAAATTCTTACTTAGACGTTTAAAGTCCACCGTGATTTTAATTAAATAGGTAAGACTAGTTGACGTCTCCCAAAACAGGATTATCTGATCCCTAAGTACATCCGAATTTCAGGTTTTTTTGCACTTGGAATACTGTTTTAAATGCCGGTGTAAAAAAAAAAAAAAAAAGGTATTAATGGTTAGCCTAATTGAGTTCTTTTTAACTAGACAATGTGTGAAGTTTTTAATTTGGAGTAAAGTAAGTGGAGAAACAGTTTAGACCGTTTAAACAATCMGTCTCATCCTGCCTGCAGAATCAAAATCTGCTAAAGCTCTCTGGCTGTAATTTCTTCCTCAGAAGAATTTCCTCTGCCCTGTGGTTTGCTAAGCTTCTTTGAAAACAGCTTACTTTAAATGAAAAAGACAGTAATAAAAGCATTGCTGTTGTGGACCCTCACTGAAAATAATCAGTACTRAGGAAATCTGCAGGCTTCTGAAAGGATGTGGTGTTTCGCAGCTGCATATGCATGAAAAATAGGATTTTCCGATGAAGCTGGTAACTCAGTTTTTCTCTTCTTCAAGAAGATAAGTTAAATTTAATATAAGATTCTTACGGAGTTAAAGGCTCTAGTMCTGCCTAACTTACAGGAGGTCTCAGGCTGACTCAGACATGTTCTGTCTCACACTAGGTGTCTCTCCCTGGTTTGGTGGGGTGCAGTTCGTGGTGTGCTTCATCTGRTTAAATGCGAACTGTCTTCAAAAGGACAGGTTCCCTACCCCCACCGTYACTTTCCGTTCCATTTAGTTACGTGACAAGCTGATGGTGCTCTGAYTTTTTTATGTAAAGTTATTTTTATGTCTGTGTAAGGTTATTTTTATGTCGGATGAACTTGCTGAGCTGGTTTACCAGCATGAGTGCTTGACATAGCTAAAGGAAATTTGTAGGAGAAGGAAGACAAAGAMAATAAGATTGTCTTGCTAATAACTTTCAGAGATTATTAAGGGTAGTAAGGTTAATTTTTTTCCAAATCCCTAGCTTTTGAAGAGAGAAAATTTTATGGCATCTGTTGTGTCAGATTTTTTCAAAGAATTTTCTGAAAGGGATTGCCTTCTAGCATGCTTCAAAATATCTCTGTAGTTGCATGTCTGACTTCTGTATGTTAGTACAGAATACAGATAATACACCTTTGATACTGTAATCTAATGTCTTAGGGTTATAGATAGATGWTATTTAAAGACAGTAATGTAGGAACTGCATGTGATGATACAGTTTCTAYAGCATTGGAAGGCTGTCTCTTTTGGTGGCATTTTGACTGCATTTGCTAGATTGTCTTGGTGCCTAGTGAAACTGTGTGATTTTTTTTCACTGATCATTATTAGGTATCAAGTCTATAAAGCTCTGTCAGGAAACAGCAATCCTGCTTGCATTGCTGATGAATTACTACCGTTCAGGACAGACAGAAGAGAAAAGGACATTGGTTGCTGTCGTCCGTTCCTCTGTGTTAGGGAAACAAGAAGTTCAGATTRGACAGAGAAGGAAGGAAATATTTTGGTGGTGGGGAAGTGAAAATATATAGTGAAATGAATAACCTTTTTAAAACAGTGAGTCTTAACTGCTCAACTCAGGGATTTTGGACGTTACTTGGACAGCGCTTTTAAAATGTGGGGAAAAGAGGAGATATGAAGGGGAAAAACCAACTAGCTGTGGCATTGTCATTTTCTTCAGTACATGAGAGCATTTTTTCTGACCCATTGCTTTTCTGTAAAGCCTGTTGTGTGCACAGCACCTAAGAATTTCAGTTGCAGACAGTTTTGACATCAATATATGTTAGATGGTTGTGTTTGTGAACAYTTGAGCTGGTCTTTTGGGTCTCTAGTCAGTCCTCGGATAAGRGGATTAGATTGTTTATAGAGGCTCTATAAGTATTTTAACTTACAGTGTTTTGAGATGCTTTTTTTTAAGAAGTGCTTTGCTTTTCCCATGTAACTCTGTATTGTTAATTACTTTCTAGCTGTAGTTTTTATTTAGACTCATTATGAAAAATAAAAGGGAATGGAGTGGATGTTGAAAATAGCAGAAACATACTTCTCTGTCAGCATTATGCAAGAGTAGGGTTTCCCCTCCATCTTTTAAGAAGATGTCTCAAACTACATTATTCTTTGCAGAGTTCATACCATGTTGGATATTARTCCTCTTTACAAAAGTTACTTATTAAGTCATTTGGATTTGATGAGCTTTAATGGCTTCTGCTTAGTTGTCTGCTCCTTAAGCAGTGTCTTCTTGAAGAGTGCTAACTGACTGGTGATGTCTTTTTGATTAGAGCCTTATATAGYATACAGCAGAAGCTTTTGGAGAGATGAAAAGGATGTATTGATATTTAAAAAAAAAAAAAAACATTACTTTCATGTTCACAGTAAGGTTTGTTGATCCTGGCCTGGAGTTGACACTGGAGAAAGACCAGCCTTTGTATTAAGGAAATAAGAGTTTTAAATTACTCCAGTTGAGAGGGAGGCAGGAGGAACCATAAGGATTTAACATAAAAGGTTGCTACCTCAAAGCAGTTTTGTTGCCTTTTCTCCCACTAGTAGCTGTCAGAGTTAACAGTAGGATTCTGGACATGAACACTCAGTTTGAATCACAAACAAGTTCACCTCAATTCTCAGGTGAAGTAGGAGCTGTGACAGCATTCACAGGAGCAGAACACTCGTATTGAGTCACATGCCTAAGGCCTTGGCAGTAGACTTAAATTTGATGTGATGGTGGTTTAAGTGTTTTCTGTACTCAAAGAAAGGTTTCCCTTAGCTAGGAAGATGTGAGCATGTAAATGKGGGGAGTTACACTGCAGTCATCAGGTCTGAGGGGAGGAAAAACGTCTGAGAAACAAATAAACAGTACCCTTTCAATATGAATTATAAACGTTCATTTCTGACCTCAAACCCTCTTATTACTGCAAGTTGCTGGGACCTCCAGCAAGCTTCCTGCAAGTGAAGGCATTCATAAAAGATAGAATTGATAAGAAACAGAAGATTTCAGCATCAGGCTATGACAGTGTCATTGTGTTCACTCGCGTCTTCTGTGAGAATATTTTTGCTTCTGATTTTCTGTAATGACGTTTGTTCCTTCCATTTCACATGCTGATTAGTGCATCGGGATTGTTCCGGGATACCACTATACTAGGTTTGTCATCTAGGTTGGTACYAGTCTATCCTTTGCATTCTTTTTAGTATGTTCCTAAATACATTCCTAGGCTTGCATGCCTGTGTTTTTTTAATATGCCCTTCCCCCCCTCCCCCAASATGTATTCTCTGTGTTCACTTCCCCTTTCTAATAAGCATTACTTAGAAGTTGAAGATGGTTCTCTGAACACTGGGGACTCCACCTTTTTCTGTCTCAGCTGTGGCAGTCCTTAAATGCTGTATTGAACTCTGCTGTGTCTGTGAGAAAAAATGCCAAAGTACAAATGGCACTCCCGTAAAAAAGTATTTCCAGTACTTTTGTACCTGTTTGGAAGCCTGTGTGCAAAGCACCTTGTTTTCCAAKTCTAAATGCTACCAGCTTGAGGCAGAGAGGCTAGAAAGCTTCCTGGAGGAAAAGGATCTGGGGGTGCTGGTCAACAGCTGGCTAAACATGAGCCAGCCCAGGTAGCCAGGAAGGCCACTGGCATCCTTGCCTGCATGGGAAGTGGTGTGGGCATTAGACAGTAACAGTCCCCCAGTATTGGGTGCTTGAGAGACTCCACCTCAAGGCTCATATCCAGTTCTGGGCCTCTCAATACAAAAAAGACATTGAGGTGCTGAAGAGTGTCCAGAGAAGGGCAGCAGAGCTGGTGAACAGTCTGGAGAGTAGGTAGTACAAGGAGTGGCTGAGGGAGCTGGGGGTGTTTAGCCTGGAGARAAGGAGGCTCGGGGAGATCTTATTGCTCTGTACCACTATCTGAAGGGAGGTTGTAGCAAGGTGGATACTTGTTTTTTGTCCCAAGTGACAAGTGATGGGGCAGAAGGAAAYGGCCTCAAGATGTGCTGTGGAAGTTTAGGTTGGATGTTAAGGAAAGTTTCTTCACTGGAAGTGTTYGTCAGGTATTGGAGCAGGCTTTGCATATTTTCCTCTTTTTGGACCATTTGTTACAGGTAGAGGTTCAAATTAGTTGTTTTCAGTCAAGTTTGTGCTAGATTAACTGTTTCTGAACCGTTCCTGTGCAGCATTACGGCAGCAAGGAGAAAGGTGGCTGATGAGATCTTGAATTAGCTTGAAACGTTTAAGAGGTTTGGATTAGCTTGAACTGTTTAAGAGGTTGATTGATTTACGGTTGTAACTAAGTGTAGATTACCATACTCAATTCTGATTTTCTACAGCAAAGAGATWATCCCTCTGTGTACTGCAGGTTCTGGCAGTGCTTTGTGACATGCAGTGAGTCAGTTCATCTTGAGTTAGTTATAGTTAGCTACTCAGTCTAAATATAGCTAATGAAAAGATGGTGCCTCAGGATCAATATCTGATTAGCACCATCTTTTTTGAGTGAGATTTGATTATGGCTCTCTATGGCAGATGCTAACGAAAGACTCRTGTAACTCCAGTGGGACCAAGCCTTGGTAGCTCCTGTGAACACTGACTTACTGCCATCGTTATTTTGTTTAAAATACGTGTGTTTTGAACCAAGGACTGTGTTGCGGTTTTTTTTGTTTGAGGATGTAATATTAATTGAAAACTAATGAAATCTCATTAACTCCCCTTTGGTTCAGAACACAAATACCTAAGTAAATAGTGCCATGCAGGTATAGGTTGGTTTTTTGGATTTCTACTTTATAAGCTTTTCATTTGGGGCGTTGAAAGCAAATAAGAGTGGAAAATGTTTTGGTGGTAGACGGGATTTTAATGCTAATATCTGTGGCCGCTTAGAGAAGCTAGAGTAAAAGAACTGAAAGGAAGTGGGAAAAAATAAGTCACTGTGAGAGAAACAGTAACTCCTTGTTACTGTGCTCCTTACTTAGCACTTCTTTGGAAGCAATCTTCTCTAAACGATTCTGCAATTGACTGAAAATAAACCTCAAAGTTTTAAGAAGAAGACAAAAATCTTACAGTCTTTTTAGAAAATGGTGTTTTGGTTTTGTGRAGGTTTTTTTATTTCTTAGCATTATGAAGACAGCAAGTATCTCTCTTCAGTACCTACCAGAAGCTGCATTTTTAAGCTGTTGCTACTGTTTAGTTTCTCCATTTCATTGTTTTTATGCACTTACCGGGGAAAGGATCATCTTAGAATTATGACTTGCATGTTTCCCTTCCTCAGAAAAGCTGGAGAAGTACATAGGTAAGTTATTWAAAATAAATTTAAAAGTGTGGGATCAGCCCAGCCTAACATGAGTTTTATGTTGCTAGTTATAGGGCATAGTTAGTTTGACTCCTTTATCGTGGTGCACTGCTGAGAGAGGGTTTGGCAAGTTGTGACTTGGGAGGTTTGTATGCTAAGGGTRTTTGTATCTAGTTAGTATGTATAATAAGTTACCTTTTTTGCTTGTCAAATAGTTGTTTTGCAGGTGTTTAATGCAAATTAGGGAGAAGACAGTCTTATGATTAAAGTTTGGGATTTGTGAGACTGAAMTATTACTGGTTAATGTCTCAAATTTGCAAAAGCAGGGTGTGCTTTGCTKATGATGTGGAAGATAACAGTCCAGTTGGAGAGAGCATGAGCWCTAGAGGATGACCACAACAAACAAACCCATGTTAATCAAGAAGCTGGGGTTTGAGCCAGATAAGGGAAGAGGCCTATAAGAAGTGTTTTATCATGTCTTCCCTTACTTARCTGGCTCAGGTGTGAAAACTCCCTTCTGTAGGGAAGGTGTCAGACATTTACACTGAAGGTATCCATCTCTGCTGGTGGGGTATAAGTAGCTCAACTACGCTGAATTGAAAGGCAGCTGTTGTGTGTTAGYAGAGGCCATAAACCATCCAAAACTCCAACCCCAGATCAATGTCTGAAACCTTCCACCCGAGGACTGCAGATGACCCACAGTGCTGTATCAGAGAGTGTTAATTTCCACTCTTCCCCCAGAGGTACCTGGACATTCCCACCTGAACCTGACCATATGTTAATACACCTAACTTTGTGCTTCATGGGTTTTCCTACGGATCAAGGCTGTGACCATCACTTTGAYGTGGACATCGTGTGGACATCAAAAYTGCTAGTCTTATCACTGGGTCCATGGGTGGTGATRTCTTTCTATTCTTATACTTTCTTGATATCTTCTCCTAACTTCTTCTGGAAATATATTGTAAACCAGATGAAAAAAAAATCCAGTCAAGGCCTTATTAAATACYCTGTATCTGGTTGAGTTAAAGCTGCTAAGGTAAAGTTTCGGAAGTGCCTTAGTTTGTCTGGATTTTGCTTTAAAATTTGCCAAGTAACTAATTCTACCTTAGTGTTCTGCAACTTTGCTTGTCAAGGTTTGTTATTGAAGATTTTTGTAGTTTCTCCTGTACACTGCTCTAAATGACTCAAACAACCTTACCCTAAACCCACCAAGCAGACCAGGGCATAACAGGACTGAAAAGAAGAACCCTTAAATCTGTCCCTGTGCTTAGAAGAAGATTTTTTTATGGAACATATTGCTGCATTATGCCTCCATGTACTTTGCTTTTAAAAGGGATACTCCTCTCATTAATCATGCTGAGAATGAAGTCATTTATGTGTGCCTGGTGCCTTGAAATTTTAAAAAAGTATATCGATGTTCTGTGTTCTAGTTACTTTGTCCTTTAAAACTATGTGGTGGGGAGGTGCAGTCAGTCAGCTTTGATAAGTTTAAATCACTGTCCTACAGGAATCTTGAAACTTGGTTTGGACTAGAAAGATGGTATTAAGTGGAACCAGAGGAAGACCTTGGGTGCTTTCTAACTTTGTGCATCTTCCAAAGCAAAAATTATTGTCAATGCAAACTGTCTGCATGCCTAAAGATAGATATTGTTAGAAAAAAGTACTTCTAGTGATTACAGGTACCCATGTGCCTAATAAAATATGATTTCTCTGTGTTTGCAGAACTGGGATTCAAGTCTAATGTGCCYCTTTGCATGCTGCATTTTGTTATTTTAATCTTCTAGACTGAATTTTTGCATTAGAATTTTGTACTAGAAAGCCTGTTACAAATGCTAAAGTCCCCTTGTTCTAAGCTCTTAAATGAAGCAAACTGAACAGGGTTAATATCTTTTTATCAAGAAAATTTTAAAAGATTGGTGTCAGTAGTGAGTAGTATTTAACTTCAATATAAAGTACTATGCAATGAACATTTACCAGACCTGTAGTTCGGTAGGTGCAGATCTGTACTTTGTATTTCATCACAGAAKAATGTTTTAGCATGTGTTGGTCTGTCTGCAACACCACAGTTGGACATTTGGGGAAGTAACTGCTGTTTCGGGTTTATAGAATTTAAAGAAACCCCACAAACAGAAAACAAACAGTGAATTGCCTTTTATTTAAACAATGTGTCAGCTGTACTGTAATCAGCATCAGTATTTCCAGTCTTCTTTGTCTCCACAGGTGTGATAGCTTTAGAAAATCTGTTGGCACATATGCAGTACCTTAGTTTGTAAAACACACGCAACACACAAATGCATGTTTCTTCCTTTTCCCTGTCTTCTGCCATCTTCTCATTTCCCCTTTTAACATTTCTTACTCTTCCCTTTTTTGTTCATTTCCTCCTCTTACTTACATTAAACACTGAAAGTCAGTGCATGATGGTTGCAGTCTCCATAGTTGTTAGTGTGCAGTTCTGTCTTGTGTTTTTSTGTCTTCTGTGTGAAAAAGCCAAGGAGAAGGGTCAGTACTCTTGTCTTCCATCTTGTGTCATCTCTTGCTCTTTTTTCTTTTCTTTTTTCCTTCCTTTATTTTTTATTGTTGTTGCTTGCTGCTCCACAGCTGCAGTTCACGTTCCACACTGAAGCTCTTCGGTCCAGGATGCATTCCTGTGTGCTTTCCTTGTTCATCATCTCTGTATAAGTAGTAAACATCACTCAGGTTTTGTTCTTTTTAGCAGTTGCCACAGTTGCAAGTATTTCTGGAGCAAAGGTTTGAGAAGTGTTGGATCTTTTCTGTCTATGAAGTGGCTGCTGTGTGAAAGAGAGAATCAACCAATAAAGCCAAATTTAATTTCTGTTATTAAAAATTAGGAGCTGGAAGGAGCAATTACATATTGGGRAAAAAATATGCACTTGGCAATGTTTTTACACAGGTTCATTTTATGTTTGTAGTTTTACATACACTCAGTCATAAAAAAAACTGAGAATAGAGAACTACACAAGTGTTTTGCTTAGTAGTTATGCCTTGGCAAGTATGCCTTGGCATTGCTGTTGTTRGGGAATACCCAGAGGCATTTGAAAATTTAATTTAAGTGCCACCCCAAGGGATGCTGCAAAATGGCCATTGGGTACCTTCCTCYTTTCTCAAGGCAATCAGCATATTCACCTCCAGAATGTAATTTCTAAAGCCCTTAAGTTAACTTTCTAAAATGATTCCTTTGAGTAGGATTTTAGATAGTGGGATGGCAAAGACTACGTCTAGCAGGGAARAAGACAAAAAATTCTAGAGATGATTGTTCTTAATTAAAAATGTCAAGACTTATTCTTGAGACCTACTCTGCCTTTACTCACTTAACTACATTTAATAAATGGAGTTGCACAAAATGTTGCATGTGTGCACTTTATTGTGCAGTATAGCCTTTGGCAGCAAGTTCATCAGTTTCTCTGARTACACAAATAGCCCTGACCTAGTGTGACCAAGTGACCCATTCTCCTGATGGATCAAACACTGCTTCAGTCACAAGTTAATCTGTATAAACACATCTAATGTAAGAACCTCTGTGTAAAATCTACACTTGCACCTTAGAACATTTAAAAGTAAATAAACCTATGTGCTTAAGACTTCAGATGCCTAAAAATAAACAATACAGAATAGTCTGCATAATATATTCCTCCAGTAAGCCCAGTGGACTCCAGCAGTTCAGCTAATTAAATTATGTAACATATGTATTTCTTCTGTATTTGTACTTTCTGTTCATGCTCTAGAAATGTACCTTTTGAATTTTTAAAATAAGTTTGTATGGAAGCTTCTTTTGCAGTTTCTGCAATATCATTTGAACCTGTCTTGGTTTGAAAGACAGGTGTCTGCTAGGGAAAAGTTGGCGCCCTCCCCTTGCAAGGGAGAATGCAAAGCCCCTCCCTCCAAATTATTATAAATTTGAAATTAAGGGGCTTTCAAGCAAAAAGATGTGGGAATGGGAATAACAGGTTTTTTTTACTTTTATATATTTATATTTATATATATATATATATATAAAACAAAGCAAGCTGCAGCATTAATAATAAGACAGAACCAAGAACCTCGAGGGACCACAGATCCCAGGGCAGTCTGATCCCAGTGGCTCTGAGGCACCAAGCTGTAACGGTGGGAGATCCCGGGCTGGTGATGAGGCAGATGGGCAGTTCCCGCAGTGGTGGTTGGAGCAGCAGAGATGTCCCGGCAGGACAGGGGTGTGAGGTCAGCGTGGGCAAAAGCCTCAAAGTGACGGCGGGACAGAGTCGGGCCCACTCCAGCAGGGCAGGAGGAGAGTTCAGAAAATCCCCGGGCACACGAGCGGAGTCGATGGTGACAGTGAAACTCCTCTCGCAGCAACCGAACAACCTGGGCGTCCTCTCTCTGGAGTGCCAAACAGAAAAGAGTGCCAAGCACCCGTCCCCTCTGTCTTCCCTTCCCTGGTTTCTTTTGTCTTTCGTTAAGTACCGACAAGCACTCAGTCCTTAGTGTCTTAGCAACTTGAGGGAAAAAAATTCCAAAAGGCAAAACAAACAAACAAAAAAAAAGAAACCAATCTAACCCCCAACAGAACCTCTCTGCATTAAGGTTATTTTTTCTTGGCTTGAATGCTGCTGACAGTCTCTCCCGAAGTGCCCTATTAAAACATCTGTTAGCCACTTACTGGAATTGCAAACCCTATGCCTTATTTKAAGCATCTGAATAGAACAGGACAACAGTTGTACATTAAATAGGACATTTTTCTTTATGAGTTCTCTGTTACTGAATTATTTTCCTAATAATGTCTGCAAGTGTAAGAACATGTTGGTGACATTAGTCATTGATTTTTTCTTTCTTCTTTCCTTAATTCTTTGTCATTTGACAGATTTAATGTTAGTAGTAAAAGTACATACAGCMTGTGTGGGTGTGTGAGGGGATATGTGAGTGTGAAATGAAATTACTCTTTTCCTCAGAAATCATTGACAACACTTCTGTTGCCCAGTGAGCTATAAAGAGCATGTTAAGTGTGCAGAAGGGGCTACTTACATGTAACTGATCAGGTGGCCAGTTTCCTTCATAACCCATGTTGCTGGGTTTTTTAACTCAGGCTGCTCAGTCTTTTAATCAAGAATTTCTTTGATAGAGGCATAGCACAAATTCATTCAGCAACCAGCATTAAGCTTGAAGGAAAGGAATGTATTTGGATTTAAGGGCTGCATTTAAAGGCATGATACTGGTACTGATTTTTTTTTAATTGGGTTGTTTTGTTTGGTTTTTTTTAGGGCAGGTTAAAGTATTCAGGGCCCTGTATACCTTTGAGCCCAGAACGGTAAGTACATCTAGCCTTCAGTGGTTTAAGAAGCTTACTTTTAACCTTGTCTATAATATTTCTTCAGTTCTGGTGTTACTGGCATATTAGAGTTACTGTACTAAATTTTTAATAAGCTGTTTATGGATAGTCAGTCTTAATGTGAATAAAATTGTCTGATTAATCATCAATCTCTTTTAAGAACAGCTCTGTTTAAAAGCAGCAGGGTTTCTTCTTTAGTATCAGTTACCTACAATCAAAGATCAGAAATCATAAATAATTTGTTTTTTCTTCCAAAGACAACAACAATAATAAGAGMCCTGGAGAACTGGGACCAACCTAAAAGGGGGTGAAATTAACAAACATAAGATGTATTTCACTGCTTCCATTACACAATGCTTTATTGGAAAGGCCACTATCTTCCTGTGTTGTTGGGAAGTTACTGATCCAGAAAGTTAGCTGTAAGCAAGTGAAACTGTGGACTGTGAGGCTGTTGTCTAGGTGATAGGGAATTTGAGTTATCATTCTTCTGAATGAAGAGATGAATGTATTCTGACTTATCCAGGCATTTGTTTTTCCTACATACACACATACAGATGTATTTTATTTGTTTACCTTTCTTTTTCTCGTTTCTTTTTTTTTTTTTTTTAAAGCCAGATGAACTGTACTTTGAAGAAGGAGATATCATTTATATCTCGGACATGGTGAGTCTAAGACATCCCACACAGACTGACTACTTCTGAGATGCACTATATCCCATCTAAAATATTTTTCCTTTTCTCTGCAGAGTGATACAAATTGGTGGAAAGGAACATGCAAAGGGAGAACTGGACTAATTCCCAGCAACTACGGTAAAGTCTAGAATGTTTTTATTTGGTAAGATCATTCACAATCAAAGGAAATCACTAAACAATAAGATGTCTTTTCAAGAACAGACCACAGTTTTGGTACTTAACAGTACTCTACCATGTATTTCAGAATAATCCATATGCAGTATCAGTTACCACTGTACATCAGCAGTGGACAAGCTGTCTTGTATTTTTATAACCTACAGACAGCTTGAGTTGGCTGAGTGTTCATGTTTCTGGTTATGCTCTTAACAGATACTGAGATACTCTCAGTTTTATGGGGAAGAACACTTGGATCTGAAGGATGGAGTTTTGTTTGCCTTTTGTTGTTTTTTAGTGAATATATTCTGCCACAGAAAACACTGATTTCTTGGAGTTTGCACCATGTAGAATATCCCATGTGTGTGTGGACTGAATAGAAACTGCTTTTTCAGATTGAACTAGAAYCACTTTTAAAAGCCATAAGTACAGACAACATAATTCCTCCAAGTCCTGCCAGGAATTGTAGSCGGAGTAGCAGTGTCTCATGACAGATTGCATCACAACTGCCAATATGATTTAGGTTGATTCATGTTGTCCCATCTTCAGTATGGGACATTATGATAGCAGTGCTGTTTCCCTGTAATTAGTAGAARTACATTAATAGAAATCTGTGATGTAATCATTGAGGCTACATCAAATTTCACTTCAGTTTGTGACTTCCAAACTGACTCTACTCTTGCTATCTGCCAGAGATCAGAGATCATGCACTGTTCATATACAAGAAGACTAGTTTATATGTGCTGCATATCTACATTCAAATTTCTTTTGAACATTGAAATTACTAAATATTGTTGTATTTAAAATAAACCMAATAATTCTATTAATTCATGTTCCCACTGAGATTATTTCTAAAGCTTCAGTTTTAGACCAGGGTAGGAGAGGTGGTGTCTCTGTCTACACATTTACAAAAATTCCATGTATGAGCAAAACAGAAGCTTTTGCAGACATKAAGAACAAAGAGTAATAGGAACATGTCTTCTGATTTAGACCAGTTGTGCAATCTGATGCTGTTTTAAATTATCACAAGGTTTTCTCTGAATTCGTTTCCCATACGCTGGAAATTGAAGTGCATCTCACTAGTCTGTCACTCACAAATCTCTTCATTTTAGAATCAAGTATGTTTTGTTTCCACACAGGTGTCAAGTAYATATTTCAGAAGTAGTTAGAATTTACTCTTTCATTTCAGTGGCAGAGCAAGCAGAGTCTATTGATAATCCACTGCATGAAGCTGCCAAACGAGGTATGTTTGGTTTGTGTGATGCTGAAGGATGATTTGCTTGTTTTCTACTATAATAATAATGATGATAATAATAATAATATATTTAGAATGAAGATGTTCTGCCTGTTTTGGTTGTTTTATTTCTTGAGCAAGTTATCTGGTAAGTTTTACAGCTTTGAAAAGGTGAGATACTGCCTGGTAGAATTGCCGCTCTGTCTATACACAGAAAAAGTGTGGTACCATACATTTAACTGCATAAGGATATAAAGGTCTGGGAATGGAAGAAAAGATATTTGGTATGACTTACTATGACTTTGGTATAACTTGATAGGGCTTGATATGACTGGTTGTTCAATGAATTATAAATGTTGCTGCCAATCACTTCTTCTCTTCTTAAAGTTCATGGGAGAACWGACACCATTAGAAAGTACTATTTACCTGTAATGGTTCCAAAGGAGAAAAGATAATCAAAACTGATTTTGTCTTTCAGGCAACCTGAGCTGGTTGAGAGAATGTTTGGATAATCGAGTTGGTGTCAACGGCTTAGACAAAGCTGGAAACACAGCTCTGTATTGGGGATGCCATGGAGGCCATAAAGGTATCAGAGCATTATTTTGAAATTAGTGTTCTCTGGTTTTCTTCTTTCACTTGTTAGGCTGATTGATAAAATTGCAGTGCTAAATAATAAAGCCAGGGKTTTTTCAAAGTAATTTTTTTTTTTAAAAATAAAAATCAGGGTAGGAGGGACGTTCAGCTCCATCAAGTGCTGTGTGTTTTGTTGTTGTTGTTGTTGTTGAAGCAGGCATGCTCATTAGTGTAACTTAGAGGCAGAGTGAAAGGACAGATSAAAAAGAACTGTGGGGCATTTCATGCAGAAGCTTTTTTTTTGACTAATTGCTGTTTGCCCAATGCAGTCTGACTTGCAGATTTTCATTAGCTGATTTGATTAGTGTTTCATTGTATCTTAATTACGATAAATGCAAAAATAACGTAATTCCTTTTCACTAAATTCTTCTCYTATCATCTCTCCCTATTTTCTGCAGATGTAGTAGATGTCCTGCTTGCCCAGGCAAACCTAGAATTAAACCAGCAGGTAGGTTGAACCAATAAACCCTTAGAGGAGAGGTGGGATATTACTCACTCTTGGTAGAAGCTGAAAGGTTTTTTGCTGCATTTTAATCCTGTTGCTTTTCCTTCTAACTCCACAGAACAAATTGGGAGACACAGCTTTGCATGCTGCTGCATGGAAAGGTTATGCAGATATTGTAGAGATGCTGCTGGAAAAGGGTAAAGATCTTCACCAATGTTTAAACACTATGTGTCAGACTAGCTTGCTGGAAGTCTTTTAATTTGTATTTCTTAAGTGTTTCTGTATAACTCAGGTACGGTTGTTAGCCAGCTCACCTGCCTGACTTTCAGGAAAAGTCTTGCAGAAAATTCTGGCAGTTGTTTGGAAGGTAGACATCTCACCTGCTCAAGATAATTTTATCTGCTTTACAGACAAAATTAGGCACTTAAACCCTAGAATAGCAATGGCATCTRCTTCTTAAAAAGGAAGAGCAGCCAGCAAGTTCCCTAATCAACTATAGCTTACGAAACAGCATCCATAGCTTTTRGTCTGCTTCAGAGCAGTCAGTAGCTCAGATTCCCTTGTCCATTACTTTTCTACCCACATTAGTGAAATTCATCTTGCAATGACATTGTTTGAGAAATAACTGGGATCATKATTCACCATGAAACTTTTCATCACWAAGGGGCAAGAACAGATCTGAAAAACAATGAGAAGAAACTGGCTTTAGATATGGCAACGAATGCAGCTTGTGCTTCCTTGCTTAAGAAGAAACAGAGCGCAGGTATTTCTGATTTTGTTTTTCTGATAATTTTACTTTTGGAGAATTAATATTTTTAGCCAAATACCAATATACTGATAGCCATAAAAACCATTTGGGAGATACATGGGCTAAGAATTGTGTTTGGAAGGGATTGTTTGAGAGGGTTGGTTTAGAGCTATGGTATGCCTGTGGTTTATCATACGCTGTGCTGCTGACTCCACATAAAATGTCACCTTGTGTCAGCAAGAGGCAAAAGAGTTCAGAAGGTGTGAAAATAGTAAGRGAAGAGATAAAAATAGAAGACAGGCCTTTCAGACAAAGTGAAAGCAAGGATGGAAACTATTTTAAAAGTAGCATACCACAAGGGAYAGGGTACAAGAATAAAACAATATGCTTTCTTTCTCCACATGCATGTCTGTTCCTCCAAAATTAAGCCAAGCAAGCACCAATRTATGATCCTCCTTTTCTTACTGCGAAACTTTTTCACTTTCTTATTTCTATGTGTCTCTGAGTGACTGTCTAACAGAGAAATAAAGAAAGAATGCTTTCAGGTAGTCTCACTGCCTCCCACTGTGTTCATCTCTCCTAATAGCATAGTGTCCATGCCAAAAGAGTTAAAGAAGCTATTTTAAAAAGCTGAACAAAGACTAAATTGTTCAGTATTGTGCAACTGCTATTGCCTATAGCTTTCAGGAGGCTGAAGTTGGGGTGGAAACCCTAAGGGAAAGAAGAAATTACTTTTAAACACAGATACGGTTACAGTGGGTTTTGGAGGGATATGCAGTACAGCAACTGCATCATCACAGGACTAGTGAGAACAGAGGCAGTGCTAACCTGTAGGAGCCTAGAGGTTATTGTAATTAAATGGAGGAATAGCTGAGTGTAACTTGAGAAGGCCAGGAAAAGCAGTTGCAGCAAAAATACTGCTCAGCTCTTTGGTAGAGGCAGAATCAGGATTTCCCAGAAAACTGGCAAATAATTTCTCCCAATCTTGGTTCTTAAGAAAGCAGATGTAAAAAAGGGTAGAAGTCCTTCTGTGTGTGTGTGTATGTATATATGTACGCATGTATGTACATACACACACACACACACACATTTTTTTTTTAATATAAAATATTATATAATTTTTCCTAAAGTCACTTGATCCCTGCTGTTAGGARCACTTTGTTCATCTTTGCATGTCGATTGTAGGCACCTGGTGCAGGTGTTTTCTCTGTTCTGTTGYCCCCATAATTATACTAATGTTTGTTTTCCTGATTGTAAGTAACTAATCTACATAACTAATCTACTTCTTCACTCCCTTTAAATTAATTTTGTTTCRATGACTGACTGATTTTTTGGCCTTAGTCACCTCATCATCACCAGTCTCTGGTAATTTCACTCCCTGTCTTTTTTTGCTTGCCTTGATATAACAGCTGATATTCTCAGTCTAACTGCAGTTTCAGTATTAGCATCCTTGTTAGTTTTCCTGTCTTAGCTTGGCCTTTTATGGTATCTCTGACACCACTCTTGCATTTTGTATTTTCTTGGTTATTTTCTCTTATTTAATTTTTCTGTCTCTTGARTCTGCATTTAAGTATTTCCAATGTCTGGAAGTGAAACATTGTTCTTTTTCAGAGATTCAGTTCTGTATCAGCAGTCTTCTCTCCCTTGTTCCTGTTAATATAAGGCTTCTATCACAGTCCATCTCTAAAACTGTTTTATTTGAGAAAGCTTACTTTGTCTCCACTTCAGTGTTCAGATTTATGCTTTACATGTACAGATACTCAGATGTCAGTTGCCGAAGYACATTCAAAAAAGTGAAAATTACTGAAATCATGTCATAGAAATGCAAAAAGACTGTTACTTGTGCTGCTTAAMAAGGGAGCAAAAGAAAAGTACAGAAGAAATGTAATTTGTACTTCCTCAAAGTATAGCCCTTTGAGCAGGGCTCTGCAATTTCTTTTCTTCCTGCTCTCCCTTTGCTGCTTCTCCTCCTAAAACAGAGAGACATGATTTTTTTCACTTAGATTTCTTTTCTCAAAACAGTTGAGCAGGTTCATTTTAAACTTACTAATTTTTCTTGTTCCAGAAATCGAGGATAACATGGTTATCACTTCTGCGAACTACCTCAGTCTTGTTAGCTCTGTGCCTGGTATTTTTAGTACTCTTTTTAAATTTTGTTTCTTTCCAGGTACARTCCGAACATTGAGTAATGCAGAGGAATACCTTGATGATGAAGACTCCGATTAGCCTTTTTAACTTAGTAGGAGAAACTGTAACTTGCATTGTCTATGTCGTTTTCAAAACATATCTTCACAACTGTAAAATTATCTCGCTTAGAGTATCGCAGTATAGGATATAATGAGAGGGTGAAATCATGCTTTGCAAAGGAATAATCTTCATGTAGCCAGAAGATGCCACATTTTAAATCAGAGTTCCTTTTTGGAATTATCACAGACAAGGTGTGGCATGCCTTTATCACTGAGTAGGCAGAGGACCATCTTCTAAACTCACAGGTTTCATCTCAGGCCTTCCCAGCAAGTGCCTTGTATCTCTGGAATACTGAAAGGTCCTTGTGGGACAGCAGGTCACCACTGCTAACATTTCTCCAAATCTCCCTGGGTATATGTTCCTTTATGCAGCTAATACTGACAGTACTGGCTGACAGGCATAAATGGAGATGCTACTGTAGAGTGAGGCCACTGTTTGCCCTCATGGGGGACAGCATTACAAGGTTTAATTTTAAATTTTGGTTAAATTTTTTCCCTTCCTTCCTCTGTCCCTCCTAAGTGAGGTGCAAAAATACCAGAGACAATCTGCCTTAGCAATGCTTTGTCTTCTCTATTGCTGTGGGTCCAATCYCTGGAAATGTTAACACAGGTGAAATGCTTGCTTAAGTCAGGTTTATTTTAGAAATTCACTTGGACTTTGTGGCTTGATTATTTTGCTCTTTGAAGTGTATTATGCTGAAASTATTTGTAGTGAAAGGAAGACAGAATATTTTTCTATTTATCCTCCCTAAAATTTTTTAATATTGATTACTTGCTTTTATTTTTTGCAAATGCTCTTATGTCTTGTCCTAAAATACCTCAAAGTTTAGATGTGTTTAAAGTAACAAGGGAAGATGTGCATCAAATGTACCACAGGTATTTTAACCTGAAACTGAATTACCATTTTTAAAATGTATTGCTGCTTCCTCTGAATTAAAGAAACATGGAAAATAAATCCAGCCACTTTCAGGCTTCCCTGCAGAGTTAAAAAACTTCAGTACTTCCTTCAGATTGCTCAAGTAGCTGTAGCCTACTATTGCACATTACTGAGATACTTTCTTATTATGATGGTAAGTAAATGTTACAAGTGTTTGAGATATAATCTCGTTTTCAGTTTTCTGTTGCTAACYTCTCTAATAGAGACTTCTAACAAATTCATTCTAACACAGCAGTCTATGATATTAAAACCAAAGAAAACAGAAGAAATAGGAAAAAAAAAGCTCTTGTGAAAGACTGGGGATAAATGAAAAGCTCTTGTGGAAGTCTGGGGATAAATGAAATCACACTAAGTATTTAAGAGATTTTTTTAAAGTCTAGAGCACTCCTTATTTCCCATTTTTAAAAAYACATTGAGCCAGATTTTTATTTGTATGATCTTCAAAAKAACTAGATGCCAGTAAAGCTTGTTAATCTCTTATCAAAGAAGGCAGCGTTTGATTTACCAGAACTGTTTTAAGATGTGGGCATTGCACAAGCAGTCAYCTGTAGATGTAATTCTAGACTTTTAAATGTTAAAAACATAGAACAAATATTTTAGCCCTATGCAATAGTGTGATTAAATGAACAGTGATGTTTTATTCTGTGTGAACTTGAAGATCCTAGAGGGAAAGAAATAAAAACCAAAGGCACGAATCTTTTCTCTCTAGCTTTCATTAGAACAGTTGTTGAACATAACTCATAATATTTAAGACTGTTCTGCTTCACATATAATCAGCCAGCTCTTTTACTAGCTCAGCCTTTTATTGTAGTTAAGCCACATGTTAGGCTGCATAGAGTTGATTAAAATGCATTTTCAAAGTGCAAGCTTTCATGTTCTGTAATGAGAGGCAAGAAGGTTCAGGCATCTGTTGCATGTCTTTTTCCYGCATAAACAAAATTCACAAGCTTAAAATTCTTCAGTGTCATGGGACATGGAGAGAATGGCTCAAGTCACTGTTTTTTCTGTTGAGCTTTGGAGGCAGAGTCTGTATTCACAAATAACTCTTAATGTGATGTCTTCTGCTGCCGTGGGTTCAGCAGCCTATGAGGAAGATGTTATGCTCACATCTGTGTAATTAACAGCTCCTGGAAGACCCTCTSTTCTTCTGCAGACATACCTAAGTGCTGCACAGGAATGGTGACAGAAGCACAAGTTGAGCCCAAGGATTGCATCCAAAGTTCTTGCCAGAGTGTCCTGAAGAAAGCACATTTATATCRCAAGGCAACTAGGGAGTGCTGTCATTTGTTTCCAGGACAAAAATTACTGCTTTTGGATTTTTCCCACMACTTTGTTTTTCTTTATGAAACTGTCTATTCATCTTGTGAAATACAAATCACTGTGAAAGCTTTCAGGCAATAAATTACTTCTTGTCTGACTCCAGGAGTAAAGTTTTGATTAAAAAAAACAAAACAAAACAACCGAATAAACAAAGAAAGCAAACAATACGAAAACAAAACCCCAAACAAAACCAAAACAAAACAAATGTCTTACAGCTAGAAAAAATTACAGCTGGAGTAAGCTGGTACAACGTCTTACTAGTTATGCCAATCTACTTGCTCCCCATACTTTTCTTCAATGTTTGTACCACTACAGACTTACTTAAATTAAGACTTTTTCCAAAGGCAGACACATTCAGGTATGTAACAATAAGAAAAATAGAGTTTTTAAGACCAGCAAAGGGAAAGTTTTCAAGCTCATGGTATCTTAGAACTGAACATTGAAAGATATTCTGTCTTGCATACTTCTCATAGTATTAATGTGTGTGCCTTTCTATTGAAAATCAGCTGTAKTCCAGTCAGAAATTTTGTGCTGTCAGAGAATAGAAATTATTTGGATTGATTTGAGGCTCTTTGAAACTAAATTAGTAAATTTTCTGTTGGCTTCATCAGAGGAATCAAATGCTTAATCCCTGTTTTGTAGAAGAAAAAATGGGATATTTCTTGTACTGTCCTTAGTATAGTTGTTGGATTCTTGATAATTTTGAAGTTAGTATTTTTCTGAGACAAAGCCCATCTTAGTGAATTCCAGTCTTACACATCGCATCACCTGAAATGTAATTTGCCTACAGCAGTTAAGGTCACACTAAATGTTTAAACTGAGTGGCCCATTCTCTAACAAGAAGGTCTCCAGCTTTGAACCCTGACTTGTAATTTCTGAAGACACTACTGTGTTTCTTGTGTTTGAGTTTTATATCAAGGGCCAATGATGCTGCAAGTAAATTAGCCTGACCTTGGGGTCATTTCATTTACATGCTACAAAGTCAGATGTTTGAGCATGCTGCACWCATCAAAATTTAAAAATTTGTTTGCAGCCACCTTCTAAGGAAACCATTGAAACACACAGTGGAACAGAGTAACAAATAATGGGCCATCAGTCATCTGCTTCATGAGACAGATAAAAGCTGAAGTTAGTAAAAGTGTTTCAGGACAATATTAGTCAACTGTACTTTAATCTCATCAGGGGACACAAACAAGCAGAAATGGTTTTGAGGAGCTTGAAACAGGAATCTTAAGAAATTAATTTCATACAAAATCACTATCCTAATTTGCTAAATAAATAAAAAGGCAAGGGTTGGGTTGTTTTTGATTGATTGTGCTTTTTTTGAAGCTACMCATTAAACCAACAGAAGCTAAAAATCAGACAGTACTACAGAAAAAAGTGACTTTACATCACAAGTTTTGGAACAGGATGTGGACTGGTAGTAGTGTCTGCATGTGGCAGAAGAARGTTACCAAGTGGCCATTTACCTCGTGCCTGTTTTTTCCCAGCTGAGAGTTGAGGCTGCAGATGATGTATCCCACCTGCAGCCTTTTCTAGAAAGCCACATCATTACTTCATCTTCCTGCCAAGGTTATTTGTCTCCYTTTGGACTCTGTAGAGCAGTCCATAGAACACCAGAGAATTTTCCTGGAAGTGATTCCTCTCTGACMTGGGGGCACTGCTAACCTATGAGCAGTGCCACTGGGAAAAATGGTGTGATCCAGCTGATGTTCACMCTCACAGTTACAAGAACAGGATTGTTTCCTGTGGTTATGAGCAACTCCTGACATCAGAGGCTGAAGGAATCTCTTGCAGAGATAATGGTAATTTAGGTGGGATTTTTAAAATAAATGTGCAGCAGCACAGAACTTGGCAGGGTACCAGAACTCAGCTTACATGTGTCAAATTTATGCAGCCAGGAAAGGGTCTGTAGCTGGTACTGTTCCCTTGCAAGTTATTCCTCTTCCTGAAATTCCAAAGCACATGTTAGAGTAACTATTCTATTCTTTATTCATCTCTGTCCAGAGATGGACTTSTTTCAGGAAATTTAGTGAGATTTAAAATAAAACAGGTATGAAGACACAAACTGCCACAAGAAAATCGGACATTTGGAAGTGTGATACAGTCATATTTCTGATTTGAAATCTCAGGCAACTCTTTGGAATCTGTTGAAGATACATGGGCAGTGGAAGACCTGTTTTTAAGCTCAGCACAAACCTATATTTGTTTCCTTGATTTACATTGCTCAACAGARTATAGCTTTACTGCAGTCACACCACCAATTAACTTTATGTCTRCAGGGACATAGTGAAATTTATCCTTAACCATCTTCAGACATGCTCAACATAAAATTTGAATCATCTTAAAAATTTGTATTCAATTTTAATGTGTCTTTCCTGTTCAGCAGACTTGTACAGCACAAGTAGTTTCATAATGTTATTAAATTATTCAGACTTTSTAAATTGAAGGCTCTAATTTTCTTTTCATGTCATTTCCCTTTTATGGTAAGATATAGTGTATTTCATATAATCTGAAATTCATTAGAAAGTAGTATGTATTTTTCTCAGTCTATMAATTTTTCACTTCTCTTTTATGTTTTTCCCTAAGATTTTTGTTTAAGCCATTTTGCTAGAAAATTCCAGCYGCATAGCAAAGAGTTTGAAACAGAAGAAGAATGAAGAAATAAAAAATACATCTGGCCTGCATGCAGTTACACTGAAAGCAAGAGCAGTAAACATTCTGTTGATGAAAACATTGTGTTAGAGGTAGATTGAGTAGTGTGTGTTGTAATTAAGAGAARCTTGGATTGATTAGAGCCCTGAGCTAGCATTTACTTTAGCTTTAGCAACTCCCATTTAATCAGAGAATGTGGCCAATTCAGTTCCARTTCTGTGAGTACTTTTCTAGAAAACAGTTTCCACATGGACTTACAGCAGTGGAAAGTCATAGCATAATACAATTTCAACCAGATTTTATTCTGCTGAAAGATGATAGAGTGCTCTTTAGTCAGACAAAAATAATTCAAAAGTTCAARTCACTTCAGAGGCTTAACCACAGCGAATATTTTCTCATCTATAGAACAATGTAAGAAGAAGAGGAGTTTTCATAGACTTCTTCCAACTGGTGCTGAAAGTGTTTGAATTACTTCCAGTAGGTGTGACAARATCATTCAAGCTAAATGAGTTTGAAATGAAAAGCCATTATTACACAGGAGAAAATAGGTTGAAAGGGTCTAGTGGTGCTCTTATTTAATTAGGAGTCATTTCCATTCAGGTTTAACTGAAGCCAGCCTACACCAGACACAGCTTCAACAGTTTTTGAACCACTTAAAGATTCTGGTYTTTTTCACGTTCTTTTAGGGGAACTTCAGTTCAGCTGTATGTTTCCATTTTATGGGCTGTTGGCTGTTAATTAGCTGAGCTCTGGTTTTGCACTTTTCCTGGTTATACCAGTTGCTGCAGCCTACAAGCTACTGTTGTTTCCATTTCAGTCTAGTACTCAGAAGGTTTAAATGCAATTCAATATTCTTGTGCTAGGCTTAGTTTTCTGTTTGCTCAAACTCGATGGCTGACTGAAGTGCACTGTAGCCATATCCTTACCACAGTTAAAAAGTATCTTGAAATTCAAAGAAAAGGGAAAAAATAAATTGAAAGCTTAAGCCTAGAGCATAGAAATGCATGTCAGATGTAAAAAGGTGAGAGTGCAATATGGAATCTCTTTGGAAGTACAGTAGAAAGGTGCACTATTTARGTACCTGCACACCAATATAACAGCATTAGTTTTGTGTGAATCCATACAGACAGCCTGACATTTTTATGCACATATCTATTTTGGCTTTCTTAAATKTAGTTTCTTAAATTACTATTTGCCTGAAGTTACTTTATGATTTCCAGGATGCATTTGCATATCTTGTGTTTTTACATACCTGTAACTTAATGCTTGGAGACAGGAGTTGGAAAAAAACGTGCTTTGTATTCACGTATTAAGACACAAGTTGAAAAATTCTGYTTCTTACAAAGTAACTAAGAGCTGTTGAGCATTATTAATGTATTTCCCACTTCCCTGTGTGAGAAGACAGTTTGATCCAAACTCTTGCATGATAATATATTACTGATTTTTGTTACTGAATGTCAGAGCTTTATTATTTAAACAACCATTTTCATTTTATTTTAAATAAGGTTGTGTAAACTAATKATTTCTTGCATGCTGTGCTCTGAAAATTGATCATACATCTGACTTGATCTATCCAAATGCATCAATTCGATTACCTTTTGAAGTGGACTTTTGCTAATGAGCTAAGTRGTTTGCTATTTGGGTTTAAAGAACAAAGCTGACTTCTTTTGCTTTCTGTATCAAGTCTGCAGACCTCGCTAYGTTCTCTGTGCAATTCCATCTTCTATGTTGGCCAGACCCTGATCACTGTGCTGTACAAAGAAACTCACTGTCTGTGCACCCTGGCTACACTGACAGGCTTTGCAAAGTGCAGCTGGARTCAAGGACACAGAAGTTTAAGAACAGTGCCCAGTCTCTCAACCTCTGGTTAAGGGCAACATAATATTCTTAAAAATAAAAATATGTACATACTAGACTGCAAAGCCTGATTTGCAGAGCAGTGTCYTGATTGGTTCTCCTAATAAAAATACATGTATCGTATTCAGCAGTTTTAATGAATATTAACACTTCCGTTTACATTAATGTTTACCCTGTGATTGCAGTGGAACTTGTTAATTTTGATTTTAAAAAAGATCCAAGCACTTTCCAAAAATCTGTTAAACAATCCTTCAGTACTTTACTTTCATTTCACTAGACAAATATGTCTTTGCCTACTTGAGTGGTATTCCCCTGATCTAAACTTGTAGTGAATGCAGAGCAGGATGTGTAGCTAAGTGTAACTGRTAACAACATTTCCAAACTTGGAGCAGAAGTCCAGACATGATCTGAAGTCAATCATACTGTTTCTACCACTCTTACAAAACAACTTTTTTTTCCTTAAAGTATATAATGCTGTATGTAAATACATTTCTGTTTAGCCTAGGAGATGAAGAAGGAAGTAGAAAGAGARGTAAGAGCCATGACTTTAGTTTTAGGTTTGTGGTTAATCAATTGTCTGCTCCCTGATGCTTCGAGATGCCTCTCAAGATAAAAACATTTTTTCTATTAATTTGATTTCCAAGCTGTCTGCCAATTACTTAGGAAGATGACTTGGTTCTCAACTTTAAAGGAAGAAACAGACATAATTTATAGGCAAGTCACTGCATTCTCGATTATCTTAATATTATTGACAGATGTAACAATTTGACACAGTCCTACTCAACACTTAACCGTGTTGAGTTCTGCACTTAGAGTGAGTGATTCAAATGGGACTAAGTGAGAAGGAGGGGGAGGGTTTGGCTGGTGTTTGTCAAGCATCAAAAATCTRATAAGGTTTGGCACAATCTGCTCACCCACCATCAGGACCATGTGCACACACATCCCCYTCCCATGATGTAATGTGCAGCTCTGCTTCACCACAGGTCTAGAAAAAAATACTACATTCTGCTGCACTTTTCTTAARTACATGTTAATATTTATGTTCTCATCCAGAGGCCTTTTGAGAAAGACAGTAGACTATGGCCTATATTAATTGTTCCWAGGATTTGTGTCAAGGTATTAGAGTGAGCACAGTACAAGATGCTGGAGAACCAAAAGAGTTACTCCAGAAAAAATGAAAATATGAATATTATAATTAATGGATTTTAGAAGCCATGTTGAAGTCTTTTCCAGTTCCTTAATGTGAGACTATAAACATTCTTAATGATGAGCATTTAAAGCTTGACCATAATCCTGACCACTAGAAAATTCCAGAGAGATAGAAGTAAACTATGTGTGTCCATAYATAGGAATTGAAAGCAGCACAGCTGCAGTAGGGCTGCAGAAATTTGATATGATGGAATTTTCCAGTAAAGGCCTGGATGTCTCATGAAATTGATGGTGCTACTTGTGAAGAGGACCCATTTTCAGAAACAGATTATCTATTTTATATATATATATATATATATATATATATGTTATATATAGCTTAATGCTGCATGATACTCAAATATAATGACAGTGTAAGGTATGTCTTGTATCTCAGAAAAATACTTATTTTGGCAAATCTTTTAAATCCTACTAACTGCGTAAAAACGGCTTTATTGGAATTTGCAGTTGGTGTTGACCAGATCARTGGCTGTAATAGCAAACTTATAAAATAGTAAGTGATGATGCCATTTCTTATTAATAAAGATATGTTCAAATGAAGTGTTTTTTAGGAAAGCAGGGTGAAAAGTTACGGACCTAGGAAGGATGAACATAAGAGAACAGTGAATGATGATTTTGCTCAGGCTCCCTTATATAAATTTCATCTGAGGAAGAATCTCTGGTTTTTCTAAGTTCTTAGCAGTCCTTGCTGTGTTTGAAGGATAAATCAGTCATCCCATGTCTTTCAGCATACAGCAACTGAGGGTGACAAATGTGTTGTGGATTTGGGGGCTTTGTGTTTATTTTGGTTTGGAGGAGAGGTTATGTGCAAGTGTGGATGAGATATTATTCTGTTTCCACTAAGGTATGGATTTGTAGCAGAAAAAAAATGAGTATGTAACATCAAAGTGCAAAGCCAGCCCTATGAGCTCACTTCATACAGTCTTTCTCTACAAATGCTAGAGAACCTGTTGCAATCCAAGAATCTAATTTTGTTGCAGCATTAGGCTGATCTGCTGCAAAAGAATTCAGGAGTGAAATGAGAAAAGGATCTGATTAAAAAAAAAAAAAAAAAAGACAAAAATACCCAAAACTTCCTGATTCCCTTTTACTGGTGTTTAAGTCTGCAACACTCTCATACTTTATGAATAGCTGTAGTTGCATTTCATAGATATGTTCTTACATATGAGTGTATTTTACCAGTTCAATGAAACCTTTTCATACTAATATAAAAATAAATCATAAAGGTCAAAACTGCTGTTTCTAATGTCGTTTTACAATGGGGTGGCATTTTTCTGTGATTGTGTGTTACTGCTCTTGCAGGTCCATTTTTGTGCCAGTTTTTAACTGGGTGTGGTTTTGCCCTCCTACACACTCTGATGCATATTTCCACTGCAGTAATTTTTTAAGGYTGAAGCCAGTTCCAAGCTAAGAACCTATTTAAGACATAAAAGCCCATTTAAGCTGTAGGAGTTCTCTTCGTCTTTTTTACTTTTTCTTGATGTCATTTTTTCTGCGTAAAAGATTGAAGGCTTCCACATWAATGAAAAAATTCAGATCAACTTCCATTCCCTCTGTAGATACCCATGGGTCACCATCCTTAWGCAAGCTAGTTCACACCTGGAGGTTAATAGTTGAGACAGTTTTTTATGTCTCACCATATAAACACTTCCGAATGACTCAACAAACATTCTGTAAGCCTCTAGAGGAATGCCATCATGCATGCTTGCTGCCTGTTTTTCATRTGAGCAGCAGATCACTGAAGCCAGTGGATTTGAGAGCAGACACCTCCAACAGCTCTTTTGTGAAACTGAGTGATACAAAGCATTATTTTGTACCAATTTATATGTTTGCARCACATATCCTTGGGCCTTTAGACAGCATACTCTGAAATCACATAGTTTTTCTGGAGTCCTAGACCAAATCTCCCCGTTCCATTTTGGGATGGCACCTATGTCTGCCACATAGACAACTACAGAATATTACAGAATATTACATGGCTCTGTGTATTCCAGTGTCAACTTTGTTTTTATTTGCTGCTCTACTTTGGGGTTCAACTTTTCTGCTAAGCAGCATCAGTAGCATGATGGGTGACACCAGTCCTTCCTCACTTCGCTTCCAACCTTTTCTTTTAACAGAACTTCTAATAACTCTACATGAAATAGATTTTTCCACTTATCTGAGAGGTCTGTGTCATCACTCACTGACCTGACTTGCCTGCCAATGTAAGTGTTATTTACCATTTCATAAMAGATGACAGAAATCACACAAACTCACCCAGTGTGTTGCTAGACTCATTTGTCCTCTGAGCCACCTAGTTTACTTCACATCTAGTTTATCTGTAGCGATGTGAGGTAGGAAATACCTGCAGGCTTTCCATCCTCTTAATCCATGATGTTGGAAGAATCTAAAGTTTGGTCCTTTTGGGTTTTCTCAGTGATAGAAGGTGGAAGGTGGAAGGTTCCCTGACCATGGCAGGGAGGTTGGAACCACACTGTCATCAGAGTGCCTTCCTAACCAAACTATCCTGCGTTTCTGTGATTTGAAACCTGGGGTTAAAATTCTCCAGGAAATTTTCATTCTTGCTGCTAGGAGACCTCTGGCCACCAGATGACTTTCCTGTTCTAAGGAGACTTTCCTGTTCTAAGTATATATAAGATTGACATGAAGACCTTGGAAAACAAAATAGTTTAATTTCAAAATTTGGCCCAGACAATTAGAAGTCCTTTCACACTCCTGGCTCACAGTTCTTCCTTCTTCCTAGTTCTCCCTCCTACACCTGCTCCATCCCCTGGAAAGCAAATATGAACCATGAGGAAGCTGTTTACTCTCTGCTTTGGGACACTCTTGCCTTACTATACTTTTGTTTTCCTGTATCACACTCTTCCTCTACCTCCAAAAGGTTCTATCAAGGCTTAGATTTACTAAGGAGAAACTATAAAAAGTTAAAAATACAGTCYGGCTAAGTACATTTCCAGTCTAGATCAGCTCAAGTCTGGCTTATGGCAATGCAGAAAGAATAGGGCTCTGTAACTTCACTGTGTACTCTCTTTGCCCCCAGGCATGAAATGGTATTATGACTTTGATTGTAGAGATAACTTGACATCCCAGGAGAAAACACAGTCTGGAAATGATTGTTTTATTTGAGCAAGAAATCATGGCAACAGTTGTTACTGAGTTTGCTGTATATTCCTTGAAGAGATTCTTTGGGAACTTGTCATGAAGAACTTGCCAAAGGGACACAGGTCTATTGTGATCCTTTAGGTCATATTTCCTGAAACTGCTCTGTAAAGAAATTTTAAAGGAAAAGCATAAGAAAGCACAAGGTGGCTGCTTTGAATAGCTACAGCAGAGTGCCACTGAATTTTCTAGAAGCCTGAACACAGTTGAAAGATTGAAAGTTGATAGCAGACAGGGCATGAAAGATTTGCTGAAGTGTGAAAATGCTTCACTAGCCTTATGTTAGGAGACTGCTCAGTGTTTTAAAAAACTGAAAAATAATCACAATTTAAAGATAAAGTGTTTGGAAAATATTACATCATTCTTAAGTCACTGCAGAGGAGGAAATCATATTTCCTTCCTGTAARCCAGACGTGAACAGAGCATGGCAACCTGCATATACTGATTGTGCTGAGGCTGAGCTTCAAAATACAAGTCAGTCTCTGTCATTTATGGAATCACACATGGAACCTGAAGAAGAAAGCAAGGAAAGAATTAAGCTTTGCAAATAGCTTTTATAGTCTCATTAGTCAATGTAGAAGATAATTAAAGAAAAAAGACAATAACAGATTTCAGGGTGAGGGACAGTAGAAATTCAGGCTTAGAAGGAAAAACAGAGTGTATACTGAATGGATTAGAAACACACTGGAAGGCTCCCTTAAACAGTCTGTGATTCTTCCATGTGCCATAGATTGTTCTCATTTTTAGAGGAGCTTCATCTGAGTATTTTTCACTACAAGCTGGTCTTTATAATCATTAGCTGTGCATTATCCTCTCCTCCCCTCCTTGTCCTACAACAATTTAATTATACCATGTTTTGAATTTTAAAATGCACTATTTGAATGCTTGAAAATTTATACTAATTTCTAGTCCTCCCTCCATCTGGTGCTCTTGCTCACTGGTTATCAGAAATTTTATTGTTGGGGAAGAGTTTCAGGTACATACTGTTACMTCTGTTGAAAGACTGGGAAGATAAAGCAGCAGAGAGATTTCCCAGCTGCCTGATTTTTTTCATTGTAAAAGCCAGAAGGAAATTCCCCAGCTTAAAAGCACCAAGTAATCTTTAAGGGATCCATTAGAATAAATTCCTTTTGCAATGCAGAGATGTAGGTGCTGYTTGTCACCCATGCTTGGTTAGGACTTGACTGTGTAATCCTTAGCCATAKTTTTAACTTTTCTTTGCAAATAAGTCTGGCAAAATCTAAAAACGCAAGTATGAACTGTGAGATGAACTCTATAAATTATAAACTGTTGTGTTGTTATGCAGCATGTGTCAGTTTATCTGTAGGTATGTTTGAACKCATTAYAYTCTGGAGYTCTTCTGCTGCTGCATCAGCCCCTTTTTACTATCAATCCTAAGTGTTTCTTCAAAGTAGAAGAACCAGGCTTTGAAATTGTTRTGAAAGCTGCAGAGAGAGTTTAGGTTCATATCAGTTTAGTATCTGATACATCCTCAATGAGAGGACTTTATAATAAACAGATTTTTTGCCACAATCACCCCCTGCAGCATTATAGGCTGGGTACGGTGTGGCTGGGCAGTGCGCGGGCAGAAAGGGACCTGGAGGTGCTGTGACAGCAGCTGAACATGAGCCAGCTGTGTGCCCTGGTGGCCGAGAAGGCCAATGGAATCCTAGCCTATATCAGGAACAGTGTGGCCAGCAGGAGTAGGGAGGTCATTCTTCCCCTGTACTGGGCACACCTCGAGTGCTGTGTCCAGTTCTGGGCCCCTCAGTTTAGGAAGGGCCTTGAGACGCTTGAGTGCGTCCAGAGGAGGCAACGAGGCTGGTGAGGGGCTTGGAACACAAACACTGTGAGGAACTGCTGAGGGAGCTGGGTGTGTTTAGCGTGGAGAAAAGAAGACTCAGAGGTGATCTTGTCACTCTCTRCAAATCCCTGGCTGTAGTCAGGTGGGGATCAGTCTCTTCTCCCAGGCAAAGACTGACAGATGAGAGGACAAAGTCTTGAGCTGCACCAAGGGAAGTTTAGGTTAGGTGTTAGAAAAAAATTCTTCAYTGAAAGAGTGATTGGGCACTGGAATTGTCTGCYTGGGGAGGTGGTGAAGTCACCATCCCTGGAGRTGTTCAAAAAAASACTGGATGTGGCGCTSGGTRCCATGGTTTAGTTGATGAGGAGGTTTTAGGTCATAGRTTGGACTTGATGATCTCAAAAGTTCTTTTCTGACCTAGTTCATTCTGTGGTTTAGCCAACATCTGTATCTCTAACAAAGGACAGTTCTTGTTCTTGGGTCTGGTGACACGATTGTTCTCAATAGAACACAAAAGCAGACCCTAGGTCAAAAACCTAAATTAAGTTCAAGCTAAGAGAAAAGCTGCCTAGGTTGAAGGCAGTGTCTGGATGTAACAAGGGGACCAAGAGGAACTGAAGGGAAAAATCTGGAAAAATTAAGAAGTATAAATTGATAAAGTATTTAAGTTCCCTTTTCATCACACAGCAGGGAGCCAAGTGAAACCTTCTTCCATTAGAGCATGTGATGACACCAATAGGGCTTGGTCTTGTGAAATGTATCATTTCCAAAATGCCTATTTCTAGGAAAATATTCATTTAAGATTATTAAAGCAATAATCTTCAAGGAAAGGAATCAGCGGTCATTTCTTATGGTAAAAAAAATGGGAAAGTGAAACAAAAGGCTTTTATCAGGAGAAACACTGGCTATCTTTAAGTCCTTCCGAAAAAAAATCCTTTAGGCAATCTTCCTCTTTACAGATAAAAAAAAGAAAGGGAAAAAAAAATCTACTTTCAGCATAACACAATTATAAAAGCAGATAAGAAGCACAGACATGATTTTCTGCATAATATTAAAACACCTGTGATTACATTTATGGTAATTGATAAGGTTCATACCTGAAAAGATCRAAGGTCAGCAGTTTGAAGGCTACAGTGGAACTTATTTCCCCACAAAACCAAACCAAAGTGAAAAAAAACCCCAAGGACTGGATTTCAAGGTATCCTGGCCTGTTGTGCTCTACAGTTTCCAGGACTATGTTTCTTTGTGTTTAATTCTTTGTTAGCTCATTATATATTTTTGTGGTTTTACCTTATTTTTCTTCCTWGCTCTCTTTATTTCTTTCATCTGACAGCACACTTCTTTGAAAGAGTTAAGTTCACAGATGGGAGATAATGGTCAATGATGAATTGTAGCAAAAAGTATGGAAAACCAGAAAGATCTGAAGATTGCACACTTTATTACATTGCCAACTATCTTGATTTTAATGCAAGTTCTGTGATATTTGCCATTCTTCCCTTCAAGCCTGGGCTGCAATAAGTCAAAATCTTTTATAAGAACCTCAGTGCACTTTGTATTAAAAGTTCACATGTTTCTAGCCCTTGTAACAAAACAAAAACCCAGAAAAAAAACCCCAAAACAAACCAACAAAAAAATCCAAACAAACAAACAAACAAAAACTAAAGAAAAAAACCACCAAAAAAAACCCCCACCAAGACCTCTACGAACCTCAAAAGAGCAAAAGGAGTACTAAAGGCTAAAAAGAAATGAAAAAAATTATTATTTTCCTACCAAACCTTTTTTAAACAGGAGAACATGAAAGCATTTATGTAATTCACAAAATAATGACCAAAAAAATTTAAAGAGCCCTTCAAACAACTGCTGTTTTCCTTATATTGCCACTGGATAGAAGAATACATTGTTTCAAATATTTTCTGTTTTCTAAACAAATTATGACTAAGCCCARTGCGCACATTAAGATAAAAATTAAGMCATGCTTCCTAACTGCGTATCTTCAAGGCTTGCACAGAACAATTCCTATTGCCTGTGGCAAAATGTAATGTCCAGGCAGAAGCCTTTGGTTTTCACTTGGTCACCAAACAGCCGCAGGTAAATCTCAGTGCCCAGGTTCCTGCCCTTACTCACAGAATCAAGTTGGCATTTCTGTATCATACAAACAGGAGTCTGAGCTCAGCATTAGCCCTGGATTCCACACAAACAAAGCACTTTTAAARGTTGTAGTTTCATATTTATAAAGCCTCACATACCTTTACCCTGGATTTTCCTACTCCTGTGCCAATGTTTTTGATTAGAATCTTGCAGTTATTTCACTGGCATAACTCAGACCTAGGCACCAGAAGCTTCTATCCAATTTTGTACGTGTGTTTTACAACTTCCACCTGCCACTGTAATACATCACATAACCATCACATAACCACTGTGATACAACATACATGAGTGTGTTTTTCTGCCCCTGGAGAAGACATATTGATGCTGAAATAACTCAAGACAGCATTTATAGGACAGGAAAGGACAAACTTTGCCCTTACCTTCCTCTCAGGTGTTTAGGATGAGTACAGCTTGATGTGGGCTCATAGTTAATCAGACATTAAGAAGCTGTCAGCCTGTGAACTTTGCCAGTGACCCATTCCTTGTCCATCTAATCACAGAGGGGGAGTTAACTGCCAGAATATTTTCTTTATACTTTTATGTGCTTATGTCACTCATGTAATTGTCCTTCTAAAATGAGTTATATCTCTAAATTAATCACAATATTTTGAGGGAATTTGTCTGGACATAGCGGTAGGGAAACTGCACCAGGAAACTGACGTGCTGTTTACTAGTACATCAGAAGGTATCTGCATCTTTGTTCTCAGAAGGARCATGTATACATGCATCCACATAAGCTCTTGCTTATGTGGATACATGCACTAACTAACAGTGTACAGTTCATATATAAGACCAAATCCAGACCATTGTGTCCCTCCATGATAAGAAAGTTAAACATTCTAGTCTAAGGGTAGCATGTTAATGTTCACTCAAAGATACTGCATACCAGTCTCAGTCTGTAGCAACTTACCTCTGTCAGATGTTGCTATTTTCACATTTTGCTTAGCCTGCTTCTGTGATCTCACTTTCTTTTCAGGTAGCTTTGATATKCTTGCAGAATATGGAGCAAAGAGATTATTTTCTTCTGAAAGGCCTCCTTAATGGCAGAAGATGCTGATTTCCAAACCCCAGGCCTAACTGGTACAACCTCCCCCAGGTTGGCCCTTCACCATGTCTGAAAAGGCTGCAGTCAGTATTGAATTTGATCTTTTGGTGCAAGAGTTATTTTGCAGAGCAACTGGCAGAASAGCCATTACTTGGTTTCTACATGTCCTTGAAGAGTATTCACAGAGCTGTCAGAGGTGAGTAGGCCTGGAAGTCCCCAGGACTTCCAGTAACTTAAAATTCTTTTAAGTTACTTTGCTGACATTTGTGTCWCAGCAGTGCTGAAGGGGCTCAGAAGGGTCAGAAAGAACAAGTCACAAGCAAACCTCATGAGTAATCCCTTAAATACTGGCATGGCTTTATTTCTCACTGTGTCCTTCATGTTTCCAATATTGACTCTACCAAAGCAGTTTCTAAATATCACATCACTTTCTCAGATGTTTTTTACCAAAATGCAAACTGAACATGCTCTGGATTTGTATAGAGACTTTTAGTTCTTGCAGAAGTCTTGGCACACCAYTTAAAAAGCTGATTGGAGTTTTATATTGTGTTATGTAACCATCTTCATATTCAGAAGCTTTTTGCAATCTTTGTTCTCTACCCATCATGTGAAACTAGGAATAGGGAATAAAAGACCTTGGAGTTCCTTAGGCATCTGAACTTCTGCAATGACCTGCTTACCTCTAGGGACATTTTCCTATTGGGCACTTGAAAGTTCAGCTACCTGCAATAAAATCACAGCAATAATATCTATGCACACACACACATTTATCAATGAAGGATTATCCCCAGGAGGATCTGTTTGAAAGGACACAGTTTTAAAAAGTCTTTTAAGTAACTTTAGTCATGGATTTTTTAATCTTTGCCCAGGGGGAGGAGAATTGAAGTTTTTCTGCTAAATAATCTGTTCACTGAGGGTTTGAGGTTAGCTGGGTGAGGCCTGATGGGCTTCAATGAACAAAAGGATTCATAGACTTTGAGAGTTTAATACTTATAGGCTGAGACTAGCCAGAAGACACAGAGAAGATAAATGGACATTAACAACCATTACCYCCTGGTGCAGTTGGAGACACCTGGTTTGGGAAAAGATTCATAAGAGAATCAAAGAATGAGGACCAAATTAGCATGAGCAGTGAAGGGATCAAAAACTGATAGGAGGTTGAATGCTAAGAATTGTGTAATGTAGAATCAATGAACAAGAATTTCTTTGGGGTTCTTGTATATAAATATGCAAAAATTCTGGTAAAGAGCCATGTGTGATGGAATGATTTCTACTGCAYATCCTGGCWTGTGTGGAGGGAATGATGGCCATTGCATATCCTGACCAGAATAACATCCTGGGCAGGAGAAGGTAATTCCTGATTATCTAAAACTTAAAAGATGTTGTTGGAGAGTTTCTTTTATTCCTGTAGTTTCACTGGCAGATCTAAGCTGTAATTCTCCCTGTATTTTTTTTTCTAGAYTGACAAATTCTAGCAATACAATAATCCATTATTTACACCAAGTCTTCATTAAAAGCTGTTGGCTTTTCATGCAATTGCACCCTGTGGATGATAGAATCCCTAGASAACCTATATTAACCAAGTACTGCAATCTGTGCTCCCTTTCTTACCTTTTAGAAGCTATACAGTTTCCTATCAGTAGGTGGCTGTGTCGTTTTACAGCTCTTATTCCATTCTGGTTCTTTAGAGTAAATGTTAAAAAGACAATACATTATAGCTGGCCCAATGTGATCTCTTTGGGCTGAAAATGTTTAGAGGTAAAGGAGTTCTAACTCTGCAGGGCATGCAAAAAAAGGAGCTTGCCAAAGCTCTCGCACCGATAGCTAGAAAAGTTAAAAAAACTCTCCCTACAAATAGTTCCAACTGTAGGTCACCACATGCACTTTCATTTGGGACAGTGGGATCCTTAACTAAAAATGGAAGGGCAAACCCATTAATCATAGTCTTTCTATCACAAGTCCTTCCTTCTTTTAAAGATTACCCAGGTTCTGTGTGCGTTCAATAAATGTTGAACATTAACTGTAACATTTCTTAAGGATAAGGTTTTACCTAAATTGTAATTAAAGGCATCAGTATAAGAGAACCACTAGCTGCTTTCAGATTCTTGAGGTTTATAAGAAATACATCTAAAAACAAAGAAAAAACAATTGTCTTCAGCATTTATTTTGCTCTGAATTGTGCTGGCAAAAAGACAGAAACCTGTTCCTCAGACAAGTAAAATATCTGGTTGGTAATGTAGCCACAATAGAGAGAGCTATGAYCTGAGGCCTTTGGTTCCTGTTGACAACAGATTTTATCCCAGATCCAGAAAACCTCCTTATGACAACAGCAAATCAAGGAAACATTTTAATTAACACATATGGATATATTGACTTACAAAAATACTTTGTTAAAAGTTCCTAGTTAGTGTCATGACCCATTGGTACATGGTGGCATGTTTGCTGTAAATTCTTGTCAGACTGAGCAAAAACATCAGAGAACACCTGTGCTTTTATTGTATCATTGCTGTAACTCTGGCAGCCAGCTCGCTCTTTGGACTAAGAGGTGTTGGCTAACAAGCTCTGAAATTCTTAGAATACATTTTCCCAGAAGTAAGGGCTAGCAGGCCACCCCTAGTTTCCTATAGTACACTTCARTCAGTTCTCAGCTCCCACAGCAAACTTCTCAAAGGTGCTGGCTACCAAGCCACGACTCACAGCCAAAAGTGCTGGCTCACGAGTCACAGTACACCTCTTCTCAAAGGCCYGGGTTAACAAGCCACAAGCTCCCCACTCTCACAGCAAACTTCAGAACCAAGGATGGGGAAAAATATGACAGTCATGCTTTGCCCAGCCAAAGCAAGGAAGGAGAGAAATAAAGGTGAGAAGGAGAACAAAGAAGGAGTCCATTGTTCCCCCACTGGTTCTGCTGTGTGGATAGGCCAGAGGTGGGGCAGACAGAGTGAAAGAGGAAAAAGGGAGGAAGGGGTCCTGATCCGCTTCATTTTATATCTGACCTGGTGCATGCCCTATATGCAGACTAGAATTTTTGTGCTGTTTTGTTCATGCCTGCACACACAGCCCCTTGAGCCCTCCCTCAGGGAGTGAGTCAAGGAGGAGGATTAAGCACAAGTGTCCAGGTGGAGCAGGAAGTTGGCTCAGAACAGGTGCTGCCCCACCTCTGCAGGATGGTGGCTTCAAATCATATCTTTCCCATTGTAACAGTCAGAATCTTTGAGACAAARCATGCTTCTGCCTGATCCTCCACAGTTAGTTCTACACTTAYRTCCCATCACCCCTTGTAAATAATGGGTAATCCCAAATTGTGTCCCAGAATRCATATTCCTGGATAACRGAAATTAGGTCCCAATTTAAATAATGTTATCGAATTACAACAAAACATTTGTTTTTCTACAAGATAAAAACAGGAATATCATTTTACAGTAAGCAGAGAAACATGTTTAGAGTTTAGTTTCTCTAAAAGAAGGAAGATTGAATATAGCACTTAGTGCTGTGGTGTGGTTTACATGGTGGTGTTAAGTCATAGGTTGAACTCAATGATCTCAGTAGTTTTCCAACATAACTGATTGATTCTGTGATTCTGTAATTCTCCATTGTTGCAACAGCTCCATGTCCTCCTGTGCTGGGGACCCCAGAGCTGAATGCAGCCCTGCAGGTGGGGTATCATCAGAGCAGAGCAGAGGGGCAGAATGCCCTCCCTCGACCTGCTGGCCACACTGCTCTTTGTTCAGCCCAAGAGAGAATTGTTTTTCTGGGCYGGAGAAACAGCAGGCTTTTGTCCATCCTTTTATCCACCACCAACCCCAAGTTCTTCTTGGCATGGCTGCTCCTAATCTGTTCATCCCCCAGCTTGTATTGGTACCACATGAACTGAGGTTATTCTTCCCTCTACCTTCAATGGAGCCATGTAAGCTGCATAAGGTGCACTGTACACTTTGTTTATGGGCTTCAGAACATGTGGAAATCACATCACTGCACATGGGTCTGCCTTCATGCTTGGGCTTCCAGCTGCCAAAGGGCGGCAGCTGAATACTCACAACAGGTGTTATTTAAGAACACGGAAAAACAAATAAAGGAGTATCCTGGTTTCAGCCTGGGGTAGAGTTAATTTCTTCTCAACAAAAGCTGTTTTTGGGTTCAGAATAGGAATAATATTGAAATCATACTGATGTTTTGGGGGTTGCTAAGTTGTGTTTATCCATATCAAGGACTGTTTTTTTGTGTCTCGTGCTATGCCAGTGAGGAGGTAYACAAAATAAAAACTGTAAAGGAGCATAGTTGGGACAGGAGGTCTGATCTGGCCAAAGGGATGGTCTACACCAGAGAATGTCATGCCCAGTATATAAAYTGGGGGATTTACTTGGGAATGGGGCCCATCTGGGTTWTGAAGTGGGTCTGGCATCAACTGGGGAGTTCTGAGCAACTGTATTGTGCATCACTTGATTGAATTTTCTTTCCCTTTTAATTATAGTTGTTATTTACTCTTATTGCAATGTTTTACTTTGTTTTCAAATATTAAACTGTTCTTATGTCAACCTAMAAATGTTTACTTTTTGGGTCTCCTCCTCAACTACTGAGGTGGAGAGTGTGAGAGGAAGGACTGATCAAGCAGCTGCATTGTGCTCAGATGCAGTTCAGCTTGAACAACAACAAGGAGATAACTCCCTTAGTAGATTTTTCTAAGATTTGCTGAATTACTACAAATAGCCACTAACAGATGTAACTTCTATTAGAGATCTTTTTGGCAGGCTAACCTATTTTCCACTCAGCTGTGACAGGCCCCTTCAGTCCCTGTAGGTTTTAAAGAACTCCACCAGAGCAGAGACCCCGTTTTGCATTGACCTTTTCACCCCTTACAACATTTGCTGCAAATGACCTCAAAGTCCCTTGGGGGGATTGGGAGGGGGGGGTGGGGAGGGGGAAGTGCCAGACCAAATTACATTAAATAGACGATAGTGCCATACATTAAAAGATCCTTTACAGACAAATCCTAACATTTGTGACTGACACCAAGATCCTATTGAAACGGGCATTAGCACAATGACAAATGAGTCACAGAAAACACTCTACATGAGCCCCTTCAATGTYGAAGTAAAAGTGGGATGTCCTGCCCTGAAATAATTCAAACTTTTTATAAAATATAATTTTGCAGAAATACAAATCCCTCATTTATCCTTTTTATAGCCACTTGCTGTCTGCATAGCATCACATCACCTGCAAGAAGGTGATGGAGTGCCATGCCCACAGTGCAACAATGTTTCCCTGAAACATTWGTTCCAGGGAAGAAGTCCTGCAACCTACTGATCCTCTTTGGATTTACTAGAGTCATAAATTAAGTTCCTGCCTGCTAAATTTGCAAGTGAGGTTGATAACTTACATGATGTTAGGCACAGTTGTGTTTGCCCTTCTCTTTAAAAGTCTCCTCCTGTTATGATTCTGTGGGAAATGTCACATCTATTAGTGGTGACAGGTGAAGTTATTTTCTATTTGTCAGGTAACAACACAAAGGATTTTTGTCAACCCCATCCCATGGGTATCTGACTGAGCATGGACTGCTGCATGCCATCATGGCCCACAGAGAAGGAACAGCAGGTGAGGAAACCCTACAAGACACTGCACTGCTCTGCAGTCTTTTGTCAGAGGTCTTTTGGTGATTGTTTCAAGGCAGGTTTCCTTCCTTCCTTCCTTCCTTCCTTCCTTCCTTCCTTCCTTCCTTCCTTCCTTCCTTCCTTCCTTCCTTCCTTCCTTCCTTCCTTCCTTCCTTC
>CADDXX010000073.1:2123250-2187446 GCA_902810485.1 Alauda arvensis | reverse complement strand
AAAAAAAAAAAAAAAAGGCCCACTTTTGAAAGTGGGGGTGAAGGGAAGGAGTAAAAGAGAGATATGGAAATAAATAAATGGAATTCAGAATCCTGTGTAGATTAATGTTGCATGAAATCTTGTTTAAGGGCAGACTCAATGTATACTAAACAAATAATGGCCACAGAAAAAACCCCATGTCTTGAGTTACAAGATGTAACAAAAAAAACCTAAGTGTTCTATTTACCATTTGTTGAAACCAGTTGGGGATTTTTCTTAATCTTTTCTAACTCCTGGAGGGAGGGGGAGRTGTTAATGGCCCAGCTATTAAAACCAGGTGGGGCAGTGATCARGACCCATCCTCCTTCCAGGGGGTTATCTGCTGTTAATGGGGCATTTAAGGCTCACTGCATGACGGACAAAATTACATCATCCAATTGTGAGATGCTCCACCCATTGGGAGGAGCCAAGCATTCCCACCTGGATAAAAACCTTGGACCCGGGGCACCAAGGCAGCTGGATTTTTCATTGGATTCTAGAAGAAGACTGGATCTATCTCATTGCTACTGGACTCCTGAAAGGAAATGACACCTTTCTATGGGATCATCTCTGCCCCAATAAAGCCATATCTGTCACTCCAGGAGGACTTAACTGGATTGCTGCCAGCACCCTGACCAACAGGGTGTCAGGTTGTATAGGTTGTATTCTGACTCTGTTAGTGTTTGGTTTTTTGTTTGGGTTTTTTTTTGTGCTTTATACCACTACACTTTTATTTTTAAAGTCTCTAGTAAAGAACTGTTATTCCTATTCCCACATCCTTTGCATGAAAGTCCCTTAATYTCAAATTTGTAATAATTTGGAGGGAGGGGGTTTGCATTCTCCATTGCAAGGCGGGGYTCTGGCTTTTCCCTGGCAAATACCTGTCTTTCTAAACCAAGACACCCCATAATTCTGAAATACAGTCTACCGTGTTGCAAGTCAAACCTGATTTTACTGACATGCCTCCAAGTCAGAGGTTGTTATTTAAATTACATGGTGAAGACTGTTCAGCCTTTAACTAGTGAAGTGATTGTAAAGGCTGTTCTAATGTATGCATTAGTAGGGATGCTAATTAAGTAATAGTTTTTCTTCAAGTTTATGGAGTATAATTAGTTCTCTTGTGTTCAATAAATGCCATAGCATAGTGTGGTATTAATTTCATACTACAGTGGGAAATGGTGATCGTTGCCAAATGTAATCCTAATTCATGGCCAGTTTTGATTATTACAGTCAGGTTTGGTGGGCAGGGAAATTATTTAGTCCATAACAACTTCAAGAACTCATAACCATGCATTTAAAAGTTATGACTTTTCCACCTCAGCTATGGATTTTCTGTTCTAGACCTGCAAAGTGATTCAGAGGTAACATTAGATACAAAACTTRGTATTCCAAAAACTGTTGAATGTTACTTGGTTTTCTTGCATTTGTCAGGTATAGAAAATAACGTTAAGGTACATTGTTGCTGATAACAAACACAGGGGAAGTTCCCATTCATGGCAGAGGTTCACACTGAGTCTGTGTTGTCTGGATTTTCCCAAAGCAGAGCACTTCTAAAGGAGAAGTAGCCTGGTGCTCTCCTCCTTTTCTCTGCTCACTGCTGATGCCAGGCAGACAGTCCCCATGCCAAGGCTTAATGCTGAGGCTCTATTGGCCATTGTAAGTGGCCCAGTAGATGTTTTTATTTTTAGAATAAATATATGTAAGCATTCAAATTAACTTCTGGAATCCTTTTAAAAATCCCCACAGCCCACTGCCTTTTCATAAAGTAATTTTCTTTGATTTAGAATGAACTCAGAACTGCAAGTCRTGAATGTTGGCTGTGTCATTAGTATAAACAGCTTCACTTATTTACAGGTTTGCGTCATAACACCCTAGGTACTAAATTATTTAGTCCCAGGTCAGATCTTATTTCCTGCAACTCTCTTTGTACCTTACTGCAGATGAAACTGCGCTCACTCCAGACTTAGCAGACCCCTTGCTTAAGCACTTTTAGATTCCTTTGCCAGCATCCGCTCTTCCCTATGAAGACCCACAGGTGGAATTTTCATGCCCACGAACCCACAAGAGCTCATTAAGCATCAGCTTCTCATCCACTTTACAGAAAACTAACCCATCACAATGTTTTTTTCAAATATTTGACTTTAAAAGAAACCAAAATACCCCAAGAGCCCTCATGTTTGGTAAATAAATGGTAGGTGAGTTTTGTTTATTACCATTTCTGTGTATTAGCAAGACAAACCTGGAAACACTATCAAGGTCTCTGTCAAGAAAACAGCTAGAGGCTTCAGAACTAAAGTCCTGGCTCTAACGAGCTGAAGACCAGGGAGTATAGCTGTGTGTTCACAAAAATGCATGATGTTAGTCCAGCCTCACAGGCTGCCATTAGAGTAGCTACTAGCTGGGACTTGCAGTATGTTCTAGACAGCTRGGCTCTGTGTATGTTCCTCTTTGCACAATCACAGCCATTTGACAGGCCTGTAGCAGTTCTGCTGCATTTCATCACACGGCTTTAATTTGGGTTGCCAACACTTTCACTGCTCAAGTTTGTAAAATGTATTGTTTTTTCCCCAGTATAATTCTAACCACAGAACAGGAGGCTCTACCCCCTCTGGGTGTTCCCAAGTAAAATCAGCTCATGGCAGAACTCTCCGCAGGTGATGGACAGCAGTAATTCAGAAACAGCTGAACTTTATGGAACAATTCCCTGTCATGTGGAGAAATTTCCTTCCCCAACATAGAATTAACCAATATATTCAACAAAATGTAGATACACATGGAAGATAAACTATAATTCATTAGTGGRTGTGCAAAAAGTCATAATTCACGACAATAATAGAAGAATGAAAATACATTTGCAATAAAATTTTGTTGCTTCAAATGTTGTTAATGATTTTCCAAAATTTCTCAAAAATACTTGTTTCGCATTGCTGTGGGCCAATTTTAATTTAGAAGACACAGCAGAATAGAACTTCCTTGATAGATCAGTGTATAGGTACTTTTTAGGAGAGAAACTGTTGAAAGTCACTTAGTAATTCAGTGCAATGTTCTCTCCTGTGTAGCATTTATAGGAATAAAGACAGCAGTCCTGCTGAGGGGCATGTCTAATGAAGTCATTCCTTGGCTTTCTCTTAGGTTTTCCCCTCCTAAACATTTGAGTTTGCCTATCTAATTCTTCTGCATGAGTGGAAATAGGTCCCWCAAGTACCATCTGGGAGACCTCTGAGTCTCACCTTCAGTAGAAGTCTGCCCCAAAACCTACTGAATGATAAAAAAAGGTTTCTAGACACTGTCCAGAAAGATTTTATTTGAAGTGGTTGATACTTGATAAAAGGCACAGGAAAGACCCACTTTAAGTAAAGTAAGAAGGAAGCACTGAAAATATCAGGGAGTAAAATTACTAGTTAAAGAACAACCAGACTTTTTTCTGACAGAAGCTTTTAGGGTTTGGTTTGGTTGTACAGGTTTTTTGGTAATTATTTTAGTTTTAAGTTTGTTTGAATCAGCTGATATAAATGGAATAGTTGCATAAGATTTTTCCAGAAAGTCTTACAAAATGAGTTGACCTCATTCACTTATAGTCTGTGGTAATKACCCCTACTATGATGGAAGTAGCACATATGGTATGTGCAGATGAAACCACTTTACCTCTTTCTTTCTTTCTTTTTTTTTTTTTTTTTTAATACAGGAATTAACTAGGTTTGCAAAACAAGAAATGCTGTATGGGAAGAGTGGTTGCAGCTAAAAAAGTATTCATGACAACCTTGTAAGACAACACTGTCCACAGAACTAGAAAATTGTTCTTAATTGGTTTTATTTTTGCATGCAATAGACATAGTTGTGCTGGAACAATGATGAACTTTTCTGAAGAGAGAGACACCACATATTTTGTGCTCTATCGTGTTTTACTAGAGTTAGGCAGTTTCTGTCTTCTTTTTGAATTGGACCAGGTAAATTTATTTGAATTGCTTCTTCCCACACTAGCAAAAACATTAGTGTATGATGTCTTCTGAAAGAAGTGTGTTGCTTAGGGAAATACATGTAAAATTATGAATGAGAAACATTGTAATAGCACTCAGGAGAAGATACTGGAAGTGGATGAAACCTTGACAAGCCATTCCCCTGACATGACCCTGCTAGTGCAAGAAAAGCAGCCAAAGCAAGGGCTATTACTCCATGTTTCAATATCATGACTTCTTTCAGTAAAGACAGCTCCCATTTCTCAAGTGTTGAAAGGGCCCCATTACTGCAAGTGAATTAATGATCTTCCCAGTGAAGAGAGAGTGACTGGATTAGGGTAGTGCAGGAGAAAGTCAGTGCTGAAGCCTTTGCAGATCAAGGTTCAGCACAAAATGCACACATGTTCTGGAGAAGCAGAATTCAGAATTGCAGGATATCTTGCCTGGAGCTCTTATTAATCAGATCACATGCATTAGCCAGYGTGGCCTTGTTTTGAAGAGAAAGAAATCCCTTGGTGGGAAACAAAGTGAAGGTCAATAATTAAATCTACCTTTACTTTAAAAAATAACATCAGCTTTACAACAGGGCTTTTGCTTTTACAAAAAAGTTTATATAGGCAAATTACTTGACAAACTTCTTTAACAGCAGAAAAGCAGCCTTAGTTTGCTATTTTGGAGCCACTTATTCATCACAAGAGCTTTATCAAAAATATAATTTCCATCCTTCTGCAAACAAATAAAAAATCTGCTATCTGAAGATAACAGAATCATTCGTTTTTGAAACTGGCAGCACTGACTTGGGGAGAGGTTATGCATCATCTTTTTTCTAGAGCAGACTTTTCATTTTATCCACTGGAAATAATGAAATACTAAATATTGTATTTAAAATAAAATATTTTGAAGGGAGGAGAAAGAGGATCATACAACCTAACTCAAGATCACCACAGGGAATTCTGCTGTGGAGAATCCCAAAAGTGTGTGGGTAGTGCACATCCACAAGCAAGCCCTCCTACTCAGACCCAGCACTAAAGAAATCAGTGTTTCTAGGGAAATAACTTCTGTGCCCTGGGAGCAGTGCATGTAACAAACTACCAGCACAGCAGTTCCTGGATGGGAATGTTACACATTCACAGCAGACATTCCCTTAGCTGTGTTACACACTCGGAACAGATGCACCTCCTATTTTCCCAGAAGTCATCACTTCCCAGTCTCAGCTGYCTTTGTTTGCTGCAGCTCTGGGGCAGGAGAGTGCAAAAGTCACACCTTGGCCTGGGTGTTCCTGCTTGTTTGTTGAGCACCACTGCCTCTGCTCRGCACAATATTGCTTGCTACAGACATGACAGGCGTTTTCCAACAAGATTAGGTTTTTAACAATGTTCTTTTTTTTTCTTTTTTTTTCTTTATGTCTTTTTTGTCATTTTGATGTTAAATTAGATTTGACTCTTAAAATTAGAGAATAGTAATGATCAGGGAAATACTAAAAAGAAAATTGCAGCTCTTTGAACAAATACTACATTTATGCACTTCATTACCTTCAAGTGTACTAACACAGCACCTCCATCCATACCTCAGACACAGTATACAGGAAATGTCAATTTTCTCTCTCTCCCCCAGCAAGTCAGGGTAACAAAACCACTTTGATCAAATTCAAAATATAAAGAAAAAGCAAACAAAAAAAAAAAAAAAAACCAAAAAAAAAAACCAAAAAAAACAAACCAAAAACAGTTAAAAGTCTCAGACTGGCAGCCAGCTGGATGCAGCACTGTTCACCATCACTCTCTGGGCCCAGCCTTGCAGCCAGTTTGTAACCCAGTGAGGAGTGCACTTGCCCAAGCCATGGGCTGCCAGCTTCTCCAGGAGAATGCTGTGGGACACAGTGTCAAAGGCTCTGCTGAAGTCCAGGTACACAGGATCCACAGCCTTTCCATCATCCTCCAGGCAGGCCGCCATGCCATAGGAGGAGGTCAGGTTGCCTTTCCTGAACCCCTGCTGGCTGGGCCTGATCCTTTGATTGTCCTGCATGTGCAGTGTGATTRCACTCAAGATGATCTGTGCCATTATCCTGCCAGGCACTGAGGTCAGGCAAAGGTAGAGTGAGGCACTCCCATGTGTCCAGAGCACATTCCTATGTGTGCAATATATGTATAGCTGTGTATGACTCATAACCAAGAATATCAAATTAAAATTGATAAAATTGGCCACAAATGGATAAAATTGGCCACCAAATAAGTGTCAGACTCAGAAATACCTATCAGTTCTCACTGTGATAAAACCTACAAAAACACCCTTGATCCACCAGAAGTAATCTAAATGCAATTTTCCTTTTCTCCTAGCAATGCAAACAAAYTACTTTCATCTCAGGCATGTCTCTTTTATTTTCTTCTTTTCCCCAATGTCAAGATAAACAAAGGTAATGTAAACACTCCTTATCAGCCAGTAAAGGCTGGGCTGCTTTAGGTAGAAGTTTGGTTTGTGAAGTGGATTGATTGAACAGGATTTATATCCAGATTTTGAAGGAGCCAGAATGAGTATGGTAGATTCAAAGTAGGACAGCCAAATTTTTTGCTACCTTATCCTGACGTAATGTGGCAATGAAAAGCATTGAGTCAACATGTATCAATTTCAGCATCAGGTATTGCAGCRAAGAGGTAGAGCATGGTCTTTCAGTAACAAGGGTCCCTTCCAGTCTTCATCATTAAGTATTACCAGGACCCAGAAAACTATTTGCCAAAAAAGCTGTCCAATGAACTTAGCCTTTTTTTTAGGCCTGCTTCCAACAAAGGTATTTCACTACTCAAATATATTTGTTGTTTCCCACAACCAGCCTGGCAAAGGCAATCCAATAGCTCCCACATAACTCAGCTGACTTCAGCTGGTCAGAAGACCACAACCCTTTGCTGGCCCTTCCCCAAACTACTTAACCACGAAATATCAGSTGCAGATCTGCATTAATGAGGAAAGGAAGAGTACATCAGAAATTGACACTTCTCACATGCAAAGTCAGAGTATGTGACAAACTTCTTTTCACTGCAGAACTTAATGATCCTGCTTATTAAAGGGAGGGGTTTATAATAGTAAGTTGCTATTGGTTTTAGTATATAAGAGGTGTTTCAAGCACAGAAAAGAAGCCAGGTCCTTGGAGGCTTTCATCTTAGCAGAACAACTTTCTCCTTCTTGCAATCATGGAAATAAATCATTTTCTCTACATCTCATCTGTAACGAGAGGAWGCAATTGTTGAGGCCTCCTCTTGAGGCATCCCATGCCCCCTGTACACCTGTGTCAGGATCTGGTTACTAAGGTTCTGCCTGAATTAAAGTGCAAAKGAGACCATATGTCAGAGACAATTGTATGGGTTTTATTTGATAGTAAATATGGGAGAGGGAGAGAACATAAGATGTAGGAAATCGGTGAGGGGGACAGAAAGAGAGTGACAGAGACAGAATAAGGAAAATATCACCACCTGGGGATCCCAAGGATGTACCATTGATCCTCTCCAGCTGATTTTCTTGGTGCTGAAGGTCCTCCCAAAAACCACAGGATGCAATGGGTTAATATCCACTCAGGAAGGAGGAAAATCCAGGCACCTCCCTGGGGTAGGGGAGAGTTTGCCACTGTCTCTTACAACAAACAACGTTTGTTGCATCAGGTGCAGTCCTGTGGTGCAAGGCTTCAGGAATGACTCTAGGGAACACTTTGGGAGCCTTTGATGGAYTGAGGCATCTCCTCAGCTGCCCCTCACGTGAATGTCCCATGGATGTGGCATTCCCAGGGCTGGGGGTTCCATGGCCAGGTTGTGTAAGGAAGGATGGGTTCACTACCCCTGAGCAGAGGTTACAACACATCCAAACTTCCTCCCCCATCTCTGTTGGGGGAAATCTGTGCAAACCTGCTCTGAGCAAAGGGATCTGTGGGCTACGGCCTCCCCCACCCAGAGYAAGCCAGAGATGATTCCTAGCAGGGCTGCTGGGTTTGGCTCACATTCTTTTCTTTGTTTACCTGTTTGTTTCAGGTGAGTGAAGAATGAGTTTTCCCTTTATCTAATCTCAGCAGTTTGACTTTCAGTCCAAAGTGCCAGACAGGTATCCTCAGGGAGGCTTCTTTGGTTGTAGCTTCTTTATGCAGTCTTTGTTATAGTGAGMAAATCTTTATATCAATGTTTGAGGCAGAACTATTTCAGTCTCTGACAACCTGTATTGGAGAAAATTGTTCAACCATTGAGTACCAGAGTATCTCCAAAAGCCACACAACTTGCTAAAAGATTTCCTTTCTTTCCTAAGGCTTGGGATAAGCTCCCTCAAGAGAAGGAGCAGAACTTTTCATTAGTACATTCAACACTCAGTCTTTGTGAACAAGGAGGGCAAACCATTGAGTTTAAGATCACCTATGCACAAATAAAGAAACAAAYTTATTTATCAGTGGGAAAGTGATGTTGTTTCAGTCTGTGCAAGTGAGGGTTTACCTTTGATATTTTATGGCATGAAATGGATGAGATGTCTAAGGTTACTGCCCTTAAAACCTTGGACACTATCACAGCCAAACAAATTATGACTGAGCTCCTGTTCAAAAGTGGCAATGACAATAAAGGTACCCTGCTGAACTCTTCACTGGAAACTGTGGGCCTGGAACAGAGAATAAAAATGACATTGACTTCCAAATAATTCCCATTTCCATAGCTGCAGCCACTCCCCTCTCCTTTGCTTAAAAGACCTATGACACAATTCAGAGAAATAAAGGTTCCAGAAACATTTGTTGTGAATAAATACTTKACTTTTTCCCTTTGTTAATCTCTTATGGCACTGTATTGTGCACTATAACTGTGTTAGGCAAGAAATACAGCAAATGTGTTGGCCTTCAATTCAAAATGTCAGGGTCRAGTTCCATCTCTCTGGAACCAGTCAGGTAAGCTAAAAAACTCTGGGACAGTTAATGCTATAAAAGCCAACAGAAGGTTCCTGATTTATTTAAAGTATGGTTTTACTCTTCATTGCTCAGTAGGATGCCTAATTGTTGGTAACTGATTATCAGGAGTAAATTAATTAATTAATATAGATTTTCAACATGTTTAGCTTTTTCCTTTGACACTTAGGGTCCAAGTCTGCTCTCAGRCTCTCTGAGAAAATCCCATGGATTTTGGTAGGATTCTATAGACTTTATATTCTTGTTAATAGTAAAATTTTTTAGTTTGCAGCTTGCTCACCTGAAGCATTTATTTCTTTTTCTGATGACTTTCTGACCATTTTGTGCAATTTCCTTAGTTAAACTCACTAGAAATACTCAGTGAGGTTCACTCTGAATTTAAATAATGAATCATGCTTCCAGACTTTCATGTAATATTTACTCCTGTTTAGGTCATTCATGTGAGTAATCCTAGTAAAACAAATTCATCCCCTGCAAGTTTGCAAGTCAATGCATCTGCCTCCATTCTGACTAGATTCTTTACATTCTTTGGTCTTCTAAAAAGAGATTGAGTTTTACTACACACTGAGATAAAGAAACATCTCCTGCACACCCTGCAGTGCAGAAAGGAAGCAGGTGCTAAAGTTAGCAAAACTCGTCCCTCAAGCCTTACAATGGAGCTCTGGTGTTCCTTGAATTTGTTCCATGCTGCCTTTTTTTTTTCTCCCTGAAAGAAATCTCTTTTTACTTGCCCTGAGAAGAAGCATTTTCCYGAGGCTCTTCATCCAAAATGGAAGGTTGAGTGATAGCTGTGTGTTAGACAGCTGCATGGGTTCTGGCCTGTTACCTCTGACAGTGAAAGTGCAAAGCCTCTGTTGATCATGTCATGGGTGCAGGGAAGGCAGCTGAGACTCCTGGTCCATGCAATAAATGGTTTGTGTAGGTGGCTTGGAAAGCCTGGTGCCACWTTTGGATTAATGTGTATGGTGCATYGGTGTGCATACAAGCACAAGGGAGGGAGAAATGGATCCTCCATCATGCTGGAGCATCATTCAGTATTCCCTAAAAGCACTGCAGCAGCTATCAGGGAGTTACTTCAAATATCAGGRTTTGCCTAATAATAATAATTTTTTAAATGGTGGATTGTATTGTGGGGAGGTAGAAAAAAAATTCTTCTACCCCAAGTTTATAGAAATTTCAACGTCTGTGAAGGGTAATCTTAGTTCAGTGCTGAAGAGGTTGTTAGAATTGTCTACATTAATGTCTTAATGCACTAAAAAGGTTGAATCTTCATTATATTTAGAAAGCAGTTTTGCTTCACATTTAAAATCTGGGCCATGATCTAAAGCAAATCTAAGCTCTCCATAGTTCAGTAGGAATAATGAATCCAAGAAGACCCTCTCCACATCTACTGCAAAGCTTGTTCTTCTTTGTATACCCTCATTGTACCTGTATCTTTTATGACAACTAAGAGGGACAAAACCTGATCCACACCAGCAAAATTATATTCTCTGGTGCCATCAACGTAACTCCTGTATTTCATTAACATGCAGGAATGATTTGCAAATGAATTGTGTTTGGAATTCATACAGAAAAGTGTTCTTGAGTTTATCTCTCAAGTTAATCCTTATGTGTGCACCTGAGAGAGGCAATAATCTTTGCAAATGGCCAGGAATTTGAACCTAGCCTCAATTTTCAATTGCTTGTATCTATGTTGTTCTTAGCTTCTAGTGTAAGATTTAAAAATAATCCAATTACATTTCTTCATGTAACGGCACGGCATTATTTGGGTTTCTGCCTGTGTGTGCATGTGTCTGTGTGTGTCTGTGAGTGTGTACTCCCTAGAAAGCCAAAGCAAACATTTAAAAGGAACAGAAGACAGTGTGAGAAGCATATTTCTTGTCAGAAGTATACAGATTAGGTGCATTAAAATCAAATCATATTTATTATAGCCTGACCCATTGCAAAAACAAAGGTTCCATCATTGCKGCTGAACACTTTATTTTGTACAAAGTAGCCCATGGTGTTGAAGAACTGCTGGGCAAGGTGAGAAAGTGAAATGTCTGTTTTGAGTTAATATCTACTGCCTATCATTAACAAAAGTAAATTTATTTCCACAGGACAGTAACTATTAATCTTTTAATCCTTTCAAAGGATCTATGCAAATTTGCTTTTCATATTGTTCACAAGAACATCAGTCTCAAAATAACTCACAAATATGAAAKAAAGAAGGAAAAAGAAAGAAGGAAGAATCACATGAGKTTGCTTTCAAACATTTGACAACATYCTTACCTTGCAAACTTCCTCAATGCCTTTTCCCCAAAGAGACATAAATGAAGCAGGATGATCTCTGCTGTCAGAGAGATTTTGTTTTACAGCCTATGATCAAACCTGTGCATGCAAAAGCAAAGGGGGAAAAATTACTAATAAAGACCCACCTCCCCACYCCAGTATTTTGGTTAAGTAGTAGAAGAAATCACATGCACAAAAGTGCCTTTTCCTTTTAGGTGTTATCTATATACTTTCAGTAGATTATAGATGTGATCRCTCAGTTGTAACAAAAAGTAAACTCCCCATACACTGGCCAAACACAGAACATTTAATGGATAGAAACAGTCATGGCAGAGTTCATCTTGTCCCACTGGGGATAAAGGAAGCAGGGTCAGGCTCTTTTCTAAGATTATTAATATTATGAGAGGGGAGTACTTTTTACTTCCTAAAAAGAGACTTGTCAGGCATATCCTCAGAGGCTTCCCACCACTCTTTTGAAAGCAATGGTTGGTGGGACCTTCACACATTGGAACCTACATTTAGCAAAGGCCATCTTGTGCTCCTGAGGCTCACCAGCTGAGCTGGCCCTGCTCAATCAGAACTCCACACAGGAGKTGCTTAAGTGGTCATGGGTGGTCTCAGATGCCATCTGTCCCATAACCTGGGGAAATATCTGTTTAACTGGAGATAGGTGTATGTGCAGTTGCTTCCTTTCACACTTTGCCACAGTGGGAATTTTTGTTTTGTTTTGGATGCACTAGCCCGGGCATGGGAACCAGGTGTCCTCTCTGCCAGGCCTGGAATTAGTGCCATCCTGGAACAAATTTCTCCCTTCTGTGTTTATCTCAAGTTCCCACTGTGGTGGTTTATCTTACTGCAAGTTGCTACTGGGGCCTCGACAGTGTTTGAGACAAGTAACTGTGTCCCTTACAAGTGGTTGCACTTCAGGCTAACAGGTTTACTTGTTCACAAGCACTTACCTACTGGGAAAAAGCAAAGTATCAATTTCTGATGTGGAAGGTGTGTTTGGTACATTCTTTTGTGTCCCTATACTTCTTTCACCTTTGTCTCCTGGTCAAATCCTAAGMATCTGTTTAGAATTAAGTGTCCAGATTTTCTTTTTGATAGCACCAGTGTRCCACTGCTGACTTCAGAGAAACTGTGCTTCCCCTGAAGCCTTATCACTGGCAGTGGCATGATCCCAGCCTTCTGACCCTGGCCTTTACASCATAAGGAACTTCCTGTGACAAAACCTTCCTGTCAGGAAATATTTAATACAATGGACCTCCATTTGTCTACAGGGCATGGCACCAGGAAAAATATAAACCAGGAAAATATTCCCAGTGAGAAACCCAGAACTTCCCTAAATTTCATCTGAACTGAAATTCTCCTAGCCAAAAGGTGGGAGATAGATAGATAGATAGATAGATAGATAGATAGATAGATAGATAGACAGACAGACAGACAGACAGACAGACAGACAGACAAACAGACAGACAAACCCTTTGGTATTCCTTAAACTTTGTATCTGCTTTCACTAGCACACCAGAAAGTAAACCAGAAGGTGATCTTATTTCTACAAGACACAGCTCTTTTATTTTCATTTAGTATTTTCTGCAATTTTAGTCATCAAAGAAGAATAGAGTCATGTAGAGAAGACAAGAAATGTGAGAGACATTTGAATTTTGCATGAGAAAGAGCAAAAATGCCTTTAAAATASGTGAAAGAAAACAAAGAAAGCAGTTTATGATGGTACAAATGATTGCTAATTGGTGTTGAAATTCCAAAATGTTAACAGAGTCTGTGATTAGACATTATGTGGTGATCATGATGACCCATGCCTTGAGCAAAGTCCTCAGATCCTCACTGCTCAGAGCAAATTAACTTCCTGAAGCTGCCTGAAGCAAATTAACTTCCATGTCAAAAGCAGTCACCCTGTCTAGTCTCAACTTGTACTAAATAAAGGACACAAAGTGCACTGTCCAGAGAACCCAAGGCAGCAGTTCCTGAAACTGCAATACTAGTGTTACTTTTGCTATGGCACCCGAGCTCAGTAACGACACACTATGAAACATGCAGGGAGATAAATAGTCTCATCCTTCAGGAAAAAACTACCATACTTCAGTGTTTTGCAGAAACTAGTTCTGTAAATTAAGTTTTTTCACAAGTGGCATTACTGTCTCAAACKAACTCCTTGTACAAATGTTGGATAGATATTGAGGTGGAGGTTATGATCAGCTCAGCCTGAATCTTTTATTCACTTTCATTTGGACACTGGCAACTGATCCAGATGTGGTGAAACTATTCTGGTAGTTTGCATACAAAAATGTCACAAGGAAAATGTGCTGTGAAGGAGAGAGATCAGAGTGTCCATTACCAACTRATTCCCTTTAAAATCATCCATAAACAGATTGGACAGAAACAAAAAAATAAACCCAAAACCAAATAACCCAAACCAGAAAACCCAGCACAGGTTGTAAGTCACTGTCAGGTTAGCACTGGTTTCTACAACTGTAGTGCACACTGTTTTTTGGACTTCACGTTTTGTAACCAGTTTTACCATCAGTRGCATTCAAAATTACAGGAATCAAAATTCCCTTGCTCCTTTTCTTCCTCTAGTCAAATAATTTATGTGGACTTGACAAGGCTGATCCTAACTGGGTGGTGAAGCTTATTAAAATGTAAGWACAGCTCACTACTGTAAGAAAACCYKAGTACAGCCCAGGTCTGATGCCTTGTCTCCCACAGCAGCAATAAGCACAGTGAAAGACTCAGCACCAATGTAATTTACCCCTGGTTATTCTGTTAGCCTCTTATTTCCAGTTCAGGGAACAGATCTGAAGTGATTTGCCTTTTCTGCAAGCCCCTGCAGACCTGCCTCCTGAAGTCCCTATCCATTTTCTTCTGGAATGAAGGTGAATTTCTTGTGCTTGTATTGGCCTCGAGCAGCAGCTCTGATCTTCCACATAATGCATTGAAACAGAGATGCTAATTTAACTGGATTGCTACTCTGCTGGAAGAGTAGCAATCTTTCTGCCTGCTTTCCTCATGTCACTTAATAGCCTGTAGAGCCTCCATGTGTCAGTGTGAGTGATCCAAACTTGGGTCTAGACAGTAACATATTTGAGGTGTCCAGAATACTGCAAATTTCCATGTTTTTTTACACCAATGAAAGTAAAACCACTACCCTGTTCTTAGAAATTTTACATCTTGATAYTTCCTAAGCGAACAAAACAGATTTAGTATTGAGCTGCCTCTGCTGGAAGGACACTCTGTTTTGTCCAGATCACAAGGGTAAAGACTTTTTGCTGCTGCATAGTAATTGAGCATAGCAATATTATTAGTATTATATAAACATAGCAATAAAATCAATGTTCTGCATAATTAAGCATAACAATTTATTAGCCTTGATTTTAGTCCACTGCTTTGATTGAACAGTAAAGAGAAACAAGTTATCTTTGTGTGGTGTCTTTGGGCATGGGAGATTTAAATTAATTTCTTATCTTTCTGCCTCCCCTTGATAAAAGCACTTCATCTCTCTGTGCCTTAGTTTCCTCTCTATTAAAGGATGACAGTCTTCACTGTCAGTCTCAAACTGAAATGCTATGTACCAATAAATAATAAAGRAAATCATTGCTGAATTAGACATGATCTTTCAGCTGGTTATTTCCTTGTGGGTTTGTGTTTGGGTTTTTTAAAAATATTCACTCCTTCAGAAATCATTTGAAGAAGAAGTTTAGAACTGTCAAAATAGGTTTTGAGGTGAATGCAGACAAGCTCACCCTGTGGTCCTTGTCTCTCCCCAAGATCCTTCACCCTGTGTAACTTTTGTCTACCTATGTGATAAATGGGCAAGGCACAACCCTTGCTTAGAAATTTGCTTGGTCTATTGTGGATGCTTGTTGATCAAATAACACTCCTATTTCTCTTAAGACACCTGAAATCCACCATCATAGGATCAGACTGCATGAATTGCCTTACAAAATAAAAGTTTAAGCTGAAAGCAACCTAAAACCTGAAAAGACAACCCCAGAAGCCTCAGCCCATGGCTAAAGGATGTTGCAAAGCTGCAACAGCCTTGTGCAGTGGAAGAGTTTCCTTCCAGCAGAAAGGAAGTCACTAAACTGCAGCAGAGATGAAATCTGAAATATCAGCTGCTCTATCAAAAGAACATTCAAGGAGTAGATKGGCATCTTTTCTGCAGCTGGCACTTCCAGGCCTTACTGAACRTCCGCTCTAAAGAGAGAACCCACGCTGACAAAGAGGGAGAAATTCAGAGCTGGCCAACAGTTCCGAATATAAGAGATGGTTTCTTAATGAGAAACACTACACATCAGGTTCTCACAAAGACATGAACTTCAGTGGTTTGTGTTAACCTAATAATGACTTTTAAAATTCACTTCCTCACATCACTTCCTGGCTTTTCCCACACAGATATTCATGTTTCTGCTGTTTATCCTGACGCTTACACCTCATCTTWCAGAGGTGCCACAAGTCACACCACAAACAATGCTGCAAATAAATCTTTCCATTTTCAGCAACTGAGTGACATCAGTGAATAGGTGGGAATTTTTTATTTCTTCCCAAATCTTGGCAAAACCCCTACAACCTGAAAAAACTAAACATTTAAAAGGTGTTAAAAGAATCCATGCATCACAGAACAACAAAATACAGGAATCTTACTGGGCAATCAATCTCAGGTCTCTTTTATCTGTGACTTCAGAAAATACTGAGAATTTAATCTCTAGGCATTCACTTTACTGATCACATCTGTGAAACTTCTGGAATTAAGGGGACATTTAAGAAAGGAAGACAGACAAGGTGAGTCACACAACTATTTTCTGTGATCCCAAAACCCCCCTAATAATTTAATTAATTTCCTCTAKCTGTCATTATTGAACAAAATTGGCTTTTCTTGGGGCTGATTTACCATGACCACAGAGTGATGATCTAAAACTGGTCTGCAAAATTACTTTCACTCCACTCCTTTGAATGCAGGTACATTCTCCAGGAAAATGCATGTTCTCATTAACAACCACATTCCAGAAGAAAAAAATAAACACCTTCAGCAACTGATGCCTTTGGCCTCACAGGAACTCATACTGCAGTAGAAACAGAGCTCAGCTATCCCAGTGCTGCAACTCCTTATGCTGCATTACAATAATCTAATATACAAGTGGAGGTTTGGAGTGGGCAGTCTCAAACAGAAACAAGGAAGAGTCATGGATCTTATAGAGGAATATTCTGAAGAATTCATGTATTGCCAGAAAAAAGAGAGGAATATTCTTTCACCGTGCACTTTACAAGTCTTACTGCGAATGCACGCTAGAGGGAGGGAGGATTTAAACCAGATCCTCGTTCCAGAGTTGAGTTGGCCTCGGGGAAAGGAGGAGCACCAGTTCTTCCTCTCACCAGTCTCAAAGAACACAGAGTATAACTTTTGCCTGTTATTCTGTCTGATGCACAGCCTCCAMGCTGTAAACTCAGTTTTACAGATGTTGTCCATTTACCTAGTTCCTGAGCTACACATCCTTGCTATACTGTATGTTTGGTAAAGCTGTTTAAAAAGAAATATAACTACAACTCTTTTTTATTCCTGTAATTTATCATTTTTGGGTTTAAAAAAAGGCTTAATATTGTAAATTAAATTTAAATTTAATTTTAATTAAATTTAATTGTAATTTAAATTTAAATAGTTTCAGGCAAGAAAGTYAGTTTTCCTTAACTGAACTCCAATATAAATTTGTTTTCTTTACACTCAGGTACATCTTCAACATAAATGAGTTTTGACATAATCTCAAACAGCCATCAAATTACACACACAAAATCTTTTAGATAATGAGTGTGATTCACATTGCTCTTTCCAAACAATATTTTCTTAAAGTACTTGTGCAATTCATGGAGCAGAAATGCACAGGACTTCTGCTGGTTCAATCTAGTCCAGGTGCCAAACTTTCATTGAGATGAAAGGGATTTAGATATCTAACTAGTTAGATAGACTTTGTTCTTCATCTAAAAAGAGTTTGCACAAGATCAAACTATTATTGCTACCCACCTGTTAGTGCAAACTTCTGCAGACTGACTGAAAAATCTTGACATCTGAAATATTATACACAGGATGACTATAATATAGGATGACCACAAAAACACTGAATCTTTGGATTTGTGAAGCACTCCTGACCACAGAACATTTGTCAATCTGTGTCTCTTAGAGCTTCAATTCCTTCTGTTCCGTGCCAGGTAAACACTCCTAGGAGTTCAGTCTGGTTCTAGTAGTATATGAGGCATGGATTTTTCTGAGTTTTATCAGCAAAATGACACACATAGATAACACAAGTGCCTGCCTGCTTTTCCTCACCTACTCCAGTAAGTGTTATTAGTCTTTAGCTTTAATGAGCAATACAGCAAGGCATATTAAAAAAAAAAAAAATCAATGGAGATTGCAAAATATTGTGGTTCCGGCCCAGATTAGCGGGAATGGGGCAKGGGCAAGACATTCTGTTATTTGATACCATCTTATGTCCCTGCCAGGGGCAGGGAAARGAGACTCTCTCACTTCCAAGAAGGGCATTCCTTACTGGTTGGGAAAAATGTGGCTGCACTCAGGTCAGGCCGGGCCCTGCAGTAAACATTCTTGCATGTGAATCATTCTCTGCTTTTGTATACTTTTGTTATTAATATTGTTGCTGTYASTGTTTGTTTTCTTATCTCAGCCCATGATCTTTGTCTTGTTTGCTCCCAATTCTTGTCTCCAGCCACTCTCCCAGGGCAGGGGGAGCAAGCAAATCAGCAGTTGGGTTTGGAAGATCTCAGAGGGAGAAGAATCAGGGARTACCATTCCTAAATCRCAACACAAGGGTAAGAAACTAAGATCATAAGATAGATGAAGGGGAGAATTTACACCTTCTGAGCAGAGCAAAATTCTCAGTCTGACATTCTGCAAAGACTTTCCAAGAAATTATTTCGCGCTGAGGATAATGCTGCCACTGAATAATGAAGATGTTTGCTCACAGAAATGCTGAAAGACTGACATCAATCAAAGTTAACTGCAGCATCTCTGCTCATGTTTTGTACCCTGGAGGGCTGCCAGTTTGTGCCTCGGGTGCACCTGATTACGAGGCCATAGAGGACTGTGGTGATTGATGTGACACTTGTGTCAATGTTTGCCTTATGAAGGCATCTTCGGTTTTGTGTCTCACCTATTTTTTCTTTCCTTTCCAAATACAGTCCATCCTTTTGATTCTTAATTGGAGTTTTGATTCTTAATTGGAGTTCAATAAATATGTCATCAGGTGTTATCACTGAGGCTAATACTGATGGCATTCCCTTTTGTCTGAGCCAGCTTATCAGGACCCTTTACTCCCTTTTGATAACCCCAAACCTCCTTTGGAGGGTAACTAGTTAGTTGAACGATTCAACTAACTTTGAATCCTTTTTAAAATGGAATAATGACTGAATATTCAGCTGATGTGGAGCAAGAAGAAAATAAGAACGGCATTCCCTGACCATTACCACCTTTACACTTGATTTTGGTTGTTGCAACACTAAGGTTAAATATATAAAAAATGCCCAAACATCAAAACTTCATAAACTGCACATAATGGCCACAAAATACTTGCCRTTATTTATTGCATCTTACTAGCTTGCTCTCCTATCCTTAGTTCATGTTACAGGTTAAAGGAAATCCCTAGCATTGGAGAGGATTTGTAGCCAAGTGATGTGGAAGACTTAGGAATTGKTGTAAAATGTAAGCTTCATTTAGCTTTGGACACAGGATATGAAGAGGTTCCCAGTGCATGCACCTCACTTGCAGTCTCAGCCTGCAGCAACACCTTTCCTGTGGACACTCCACAGCAGCCAAGTAAAGATTTGTGGAAAACAAAAAAGTAAAGAATTCAGTTTCTTCTTCTGTACTGGACAAGAGAACAGTARTTAAACCCTTGCAGTTCACTGTCTTCTCTTCAATAAAATAGCATGTTAATATCACATAAACCTGSCCCTAGTTTTTTAGTTCTCCAGTTGTTTTCGAGCTGGATCCCATAAGAGAAAAAAACCCCCACATTTCTTTACCCTTAGGATGCTTCCCTTCTCACCTTTCAAGCACCTGCTATTAAACAGCTGAATCAGCACAACTTTGAAAAGGTCCCAGGGGTCTTTTGTCAAAGGAGGTTTCAGGGATYGCTATCAGCTTATCTGTTATAATCACATACCTGTTAAACCAGTTAGAGAAGAAACAGCTTCTGTTATCACAGGAATTTACATTATTCGACTCTCTTTAACACAAAAGGTACAATAAATATCTCTGAAAACATTCTTGCAAGGCATTGAGAACTTGGAATTACTGTGTCGAACTGCTTTGCATTTTGCTTGCMTTCTCTGTTAGACTGGGACAAAACTTCCCATGTGTAGGCTTATGCCTTTACTTTTTTGATTCAGTGGCAGAGGSTGAGCTGGCAAGTGACTGCATATATGAAATGTGACTTTTGGTATGGCACCACAGTGCCTCATTAGGAAGTATCTTACGTCTTTTGCCTCAAGATCAGATCACCTGCTTCAAAAAGCTCCTTTTGTCTTGACTGTTTTTATGTCTTCAATTTGTGCTTGCCAGTGGTGGTGAATTTCAGCTTAGATAAGTGACAAAGTGCATCAAACAGATGCAGGACCAGCAAGTTCCCCRTGATGACTAATACAGTCTAGCCCTAAACAGAGGAATCCAGCATGTTCAGAGAGAGGTGCTTGTTGTCTCTCCACCTCAGTAAGTAAAATAATACTTCAGAGGAGTCCTCTGAAAATATACCCAGGAGAACCAGAGGAGGACCTAGGTGAGACACAGGTCTGCTCCTCAAGAATGCAGAACTAAAAAATAAAGTGTGCAATTGGTGAGGTGGAACCTCTGAGTAGTTGGTTTAACCAGTAGCAAACTGTTTCTCCAAGCTTATGGATCAGCATTCCCTAATGCAGCTGCCTTCTGCAGCTTAGATGGCACAGACTCATGAGTTTGTGGCTGCACCTGAGTGAGCTGACATCTCAAATAAAATCACTATCATTCACAATCCTCACAATTACAGTTCCCAGCCTTACTGGGATGCAGGCTGAAGCAGCATACAGTTGGAGAGACTAGAAGTTACACAAGAACCCTTAACTCACTGAACKGTTTCTTGCCAYGTCTTTMTCCCRCAYTATTGCTACTCCTTGCTGTGCTTCWCTGGCACTTGCCTGGYTCCACAAGCTGATTYAAAAATGCTGCAGAGCACCTGTTCATTGTAAACCTTACAGCTGCAACAGTGAATAAAAAGCTGAGGAGCATKTCACAGGAAAATGCTGATATGAGGTGTGGGGACATAACTCCACAATGGGGGGAGACAGGTGAGACTGACACAGATCACATTTAAACAGATGCAGAGATATTGGAAAATATGCCACAACCCAGAGGTCTTTGGCTCTTCCTTTTCTTTCAAGTGAGTGCTTAACTCCAATTACATTGGTGACTACATAAAATCTGWTTAAAATTACACAGCCCCACATTAGTTTCAATGAAACAAATTTTGACAAAGAAATGGTTATCATTTGGAATAAAAGAGTTTTTCAACTCTGAAAGGGGGGCGGCACCAAACCACAAAAACAAATAACAAATARGCTGCTGGGACAGTTTGGATAGGATAAAAACACATGAAATTGATAGAACCACTTGATAAATGGGTATATATGTAAAAACTATAACTGGTCTGTGTAAAAAACAAATTTGAGAAAAAGGCATCTTTTTTCTTCTATAGAAATTCACTGGTGAACAAAATAGAAGAGACCAGACACAACAGAACGAGTTAAATAAAAAATCTTAGAATARAAGGCATGCTTTTTTTGCTGGAAAAGCTACATGTAGCCAGATACAGCTGGTTCATTCTTACCTGTGCTTAAGGAATGACCCATAGTTACGGATGAATTGAGAATGAATGGATAAGCAGGTATTTCCTACCTCATCTGTTTCTGCTTTTTTTGCTAGCTATTCYTTCTGTGAGTAAACATGGAAGGCTTTCTTCTTCAGACATGAGAAAGCATGAACCACTGGAAAATCACACAGTCCATGTGGGTCTTAAGAGTACAATGGAAGTAAATTAARTAGATGCCAATTGCCTTTTTTTTTTTTTTTTTTTTTTTTTTTTGAGAAGCATTATGTTTTCTAGAAGGCATTCAGAAAATCTAAGGGAACAGATAGTGCCGCAGCTCATGGCCTAGGCAGCGCTCAGGAGCAATGTATGAGGAAAATTATACCATATGGTGGCCTGGACAGACAGCCTGAATTAAGGGCTCAGTCAGAATGACCAGCTTATACCTTATTTAATGTAATTTTTACAGATGAAAGCAACATGGAACAAAATAACTGTGTGTTGCATTAAAAGCAGTTACGAACAAAGAAAAAGGGAGGAAAAAGGAGTGACAGAAGAGAAGAACCAGAAATAGATCAAAGGACATAGTGAAATCTGAGGGATTGAAAAAGAAGAGTTTGTGAGAAACAGAGAAAGACTGAAAGAAATGTGGAGGATGCAGCAAACACAGAAGAAAAAGTGTATCTATGACTAACCAAAGCTGYTGATGGCATCTGCATTCCCTTCAACCTCCCAAAAGCTTAGCTTGAGCTGGCCCTGCATGCCCACCTTCTCTGTTGCCCTCTGAGCCAAAGGGAACTGCCATGCCCCATCTCATGTTCCAGTCAGCAGTGGGCTCTCACCGATTCTCTGTTCCTGTATAAACAAGAAGACATGAGCTGAACTGAAGTTAGGAGCCATCTAAGTGGATACAGATTGTTCTTTAGTTTGGTTTTCTGCATACAGTTTGTGCTGCAGTTTGTAACTGTGCATCACTACAGTTTAGTTCTTCATCAAAGTGCTATTATCTATGCTGAAGTAGTGCAGAAYAGCATGTCCATGCTGCTACTTTTGGGATCAAACTGCTTCATCCACTCTTTTCAYTGAGGACTAATTTTAAATAAAAGTTTACTTTCAGTTCTTATAGTGGGCTGTGCTTCCTACCCTCTGTCAATCCACTGTTCCTTGTGCCCTTAAAACAGCTATTGGGCAGAAGGGAGATGAAGAATAACTAAATTGTTATAATTATTTTTAAAGTCAGTAATTCCCTTGCAACATTCAGCAGCACCACTGTCTTTGATGAGAACAGGTCAATGAATGAAATTTTTTTTTCCAGGGGATGGACACAATAGCATAGGCATTATTTTGTTAGAGAATCACATTAAAAATCCTTATTAAGTTGCTTYCCCTGACTGTAACAGTATTGCTGAATATGTGAAACAAGATAATGGACTGATACAAAATACTCCACAACCAKTGCCATAACCATTGATTGTTCCTGGCGATAATGATAGAGACCTTTCATTCATCCATACATGAGGTCTGCCCTCTGTTTTGGTAACATTTGGGTTATTTAATTCCTAACACCACTGACTCACAGGTGGCCCCAAGATAAAGGACAGAGAACAGATTTCTAACACTGCAATAGGTTTTTATCCTAATTTCTGACTCAGCTCTTTATACAGAAGGCCATTGGAGAATTTGCATTTCCCCACCTATAGAAAGTTTAAGTAACCCTACTTTTGAGTAACTCGCGTCCATCCCTTCATCTGCCATCTAASACAGGCAAGTAAACTGTCCCAATGCAATATACTTCTACTTCTGAATAGAAAAAATATCACATACATAGAAAAAATACACACACATGAAACATCACATACTTTTTCTTTCMGTTAAAAAATGGCATTTTCCTGTGATTGGTAAGGTTTTTTTGGAGGCAAATGATTACAGCTCACACCTTTTATTGCTACAAGCAGAAGAGAAAAGCAAGATATAGACAGAGTTGTACCATTAGAACAATGAATTGGGACAAAATAGTCAAACAGGAAGCTGTAACTGCCTTCTAACCTTCTGTTTCATAACTAGGCTGCCATATTAAATAYCTTTGTGGAATAAACAGAGCAAAATAACCTCTTCCTATTGTACACTCTATTCAAACTCTGTTCAAACCAGATAAGATAAAGAGGAGAGAACGTGATGATTTTGCCAACACTTTCATCAGGGAAGCAGCCATTCCAGTATAACTTCACCAGACACATGGTTGTGAGTTTGCACTGCAGTGTTGTGTTGTTATATTAATCAACACCATTAGAAATGTGTTCCATTTTTAATACAGTTTTAATGCAGAAAAATATGATTGAAAAGTATTTTCATTATCCTTCCATCTGTGTAATCTTCAAGTGCTTTGCAGATGTTAGGAAGCCAAGCCCCATAATTCATGTTGACATAATGTTTCAGGAAATCAAAGCAAGTTGCAATCCATGTTGCTTTTCTAGGCCAGATACTTTTTCAGGAGTTCACTGCATCACCAGGGCAGTTCAGTGAAATATATAGACCAGGACTGAGAAAGGTTCTTCAAAAAACCTTGAAAAAAGGTTCTTTTATCACAATGAAAAGGTATCTGTCAGTGTTAGACATATATGTATTCTGACTTCCCTGAGTTGAAATGTCATTAATATTTTTATTTGCATGAGTCTAGGGCATAATTGAATAATCCTATCAGGGTATCATTCTGAATTTATATTTTCTTTCTGCTCTACTATGGGAAAAAGTTTGAATCAGTGTTATCCACCTAAATAACAAGTGGAATTTAAATGCTCATTTCCACAGAAGTGGGGGTCAATGTATTCTTTTCAAACATCTGCAAGAGTAAAGACAGTACACGTATTTTGAAATGGTGGAAGAATTTTGTGTTTACATTAGARGGACATTAGTCATATGCAATGCAATAAAGTCAAATCAAGGGAAAAACACTGATGGTCAATTGACACTATCAGCTGTAAGATAACTGTTAATTAAAATAAAGGCATGATAGTGARAGCTCTATAAGCAGTGGAAGTTAAAAAAAACCAAAGAAGAGGAAATAAAAGTGAGGGTCTTTTCACGATGAAGAAATTACTATAAAAAATGAAATCCATAGAACAAGGAGGAATAYATGTAAAAAGAAAGAACTTAGGGGGAATGCTTTAAGGTGAGAGGAAGGACAAAGGCAAAATAAGAAAAAGAGAGGAGACTGCCAGGTCGAGCAAAGGGAAAGGTTCCYGAATGAAAGCAATGACTTTTTTCCATCCTTTAAAAAGCCTGACAATTTCTTTGGCAGAAAATGCTTGGCAGAGGAGATAGGAATGGAGCAGGATGTTTTAGAGGAAATTCAGAAATAGCAAAGAATTGAAGGGACAGAGGTCATGCTAGTTTAAGAAAAAAGAAAAATCTCAGAATATTCTGAGTTGGAAGGGACCCACAAGGATCATTGGGTCCAATTCTTAAGTGAACTGCCCRTATGGGGATTGAACACACAAACTTCATGTAAAATAAAGATCAAATGAAGTCAAGGGACAGAAAAATGGATTTAAAAAAACAGAGAACTTGTTTTGGAATTGGAGACTTCATGATGCTTACATTATCTTTCTTTCTTCAGCAAGACATAGTGACATTAAAACAGGCTAAAATCAAAGAAAAAAAGAATGCTAAAAATATGCAAAGAAAGGTGCCTTTTAAAAGGACCCAAGGACACAAAAGACAAGGAACAATGAAAGAGGGAAGATCAGGCAGGAGAGCTAACAAAATGGATGTAGAATAGATAAGAGGGAAGTAATTAAGTGAAAAACTGCAGTGAGCAGAAATCAAAATGGGTGGCTTACAGCATGGATCTGTCCAGACAATGAGACCAAGAGACTGCAAGGGAGGGTAGGTGGGATACTATGGAGTGACAAGGACCTCCACTGCGGATGCCACAGTTCCCTCAGCATGCCTAGAGAACTGAGGAGAGAGAGAGAGCCAGGATCACTGAAGGAATAGGAAGGAGTATCAAAAGAATGGCAGATGAGTGCAACAGAGGCAGATGAGCACAGATGACGGAAGAATTAGATATAACAGATACTCTCTGCATTGATATGTCATGTTACTGCTTGAGCAACTTGCAGGAGCACTGTGAAATATTTGAAAAAAAAGAAGATAAATTTAGGTTTTGCCTCTTAAAAAATTCCTAAAACATTTAAAAATCTTCCAATAATTAAAGTCTATCTTGATTATAAACTAAGTTCACATTTCAGGTTTGAATAAAAGCCCAAAGTTATCTGAAATAAGTTTTTCTTTATRGTTTAAAATATTTATGGATTAGATGAAGAAGCCTTCTAAAAAATAGTGCACACACATCCATACATTGTAAGGATAATATGGTATCTTTGAGGTACTACCACAGGGATGATATAAAAACATCTGATGAAACCTGTAGGGCACTTACTAGTMTTGTTTGTTGGACTGTATATATATATATACATTTTATAAAAATATAAATATAAACATAATCTCAAACACATCTTGAAAGGGAACTGCATGGTAACTAAAAGTGCAAGATATTTGACACTACACACCACATCTTAGTGCAGAAGAAATTGCAAATGTTCATTTTTATTACAGATAATTGAAATCTACTATTCAGCTTTATAAGACTACACAATAAGATATCACAGATGCATTAAATCTCATTCTTTTTGTGGCTCAGAAAGCAATCAGCACACAATCAGTACACAACCTTTCCATTAAGCAGAGAATTATTGGGGTGTTTTAAGAATTCAGCTGTGGCTGGTGATGAAGTTGATTGCCTATGGGTAAGAATTAAGGGGAAGGCCAACAAGGCTGACACCCTACTGGGGGTCTGGACAGTCTGGACAGTCCCGCTCTGTAAGAAACTAGCAAAATCAGTGGAAGGCTCTGACACAACGTTGACTCACCCTTCTTCTGCTTGATGCTGCAAAGTACCTTGCAAACTCCAGGGAGGCACTGCAGTCCACGATGGAGGCTCGCTCCCCACTACTGACCTCAATCCTCATTCCACAAAAGACTGGCTAATTTGGCATGAACATCAATAGCCCCACCCTTTTTGGTGTAATTTATAATAACAGCGATTAAAGAGAAACACAAACTCAGTTTCTGAGAGGCTTTTTAAGTGATACCAAAACCGTCCAGCCAGAAACTTTCTAACACTGTTTTGAGTATTAGAAATCAGGCATTCTTTATTGCCGGGCACTGCCTACTCAGAGGATCTTTCCTCTGGTCAAGCCCCGAGCACCAGCTAAACAGTGCTTTTATCATAAACAGTGACTACGTATTTATCAGCTATCCCTGATTATCTGATACATTTTATTACTTTCTTTTACATGGTTGTGCTCTTACTGGAAGTCTTATGGGATTCTTTGGTGTCTGCCTTTGACGTCCAATTGAAGTCCTTTGTAGGTGGTTGTTCCTCAACCCCTGCTTGTGAGTAAGGGTAATATCACTGTTTTGCATAATTTCTGCTTTGTCACCTTTGCAGAGCTTGCACTTGCATGAATTTCCACAAGTCCTGTTTGCCTAAGTTACATCCTCTATCTATTTCTCCAAGGCTGTGCTGTTCTGTTTGACTGTCCTTATGAGAGTAAAATGCTGTTCTGTTCAACTGTTCTTATCAAATCCTCCCTTTTCTTGAGACTAACTTCCTTATGGGAGCTAGTCTATTAATATCTGTGTTTCAGGTTTAAGCATAAGGCACTACAACAGCTAAAACACTGAATTATGATGCAAGATAAARTGCATAAGCAATTATTAATTCAAGTAATTAATAATGGAGATTATTATAAACAAATGTTTTAACCAAGKCCAGGTGGGTAACCATGAAGTAAGTTTGGTCCTCCTGAGCTGTCTTCAAGAGCTCACACAGGGACTTTACTTGTAACCCATAATTGCTGATTCACAGGTGACACCATCAGTCCATCCCAAGAAATGCACATAACTATCTTGCCATTTGTGGCTGTGGAAGTTGGCCAATTGCTTCTTTTTTTGTTCCTGTTCCAGCCTCCTTTGTCCTTGGAGGATTTCAAATCCCAAGTAGGTAATTGTGGCACTATYTGTGCGTTGTCTTTGTATACACTGGATCCATTTAATCACAGAAAATTCAACAATGCCACACTCTGATCCCAACACTGCTGTTTAGTTTCGGGGCAATCAGAATGTCACCTACATCCTGTAACAAAACTCCAGGAGGGTTCTGATTTTTTCCATTCCTCCGGTTCTTTTGCTGAGTGACTTCCAAACATAGTGGGGCTATTTTTAAATATCACTCCTGTGGTAGTACTACTGTGCAAGTTGGATTCTTCTCCCTGTGTTTGGATTTTCCCATGCAAAAGCAAAAATCTCTTGACTTTCAGTATTCAAAGGGACACAAAGAAAGGCTTGTTTCAAATCTAATACTGTAAACTATTTTTATTTTTCACTCAAGCTTGCTAGGAAGGTATAAGGATTTGCTACTGCCAGGTATAAATCTGCTACTATGTTATTTATGGCTCTAAGGTCCTGTACCAGCTGGTGATCCTCTGTTTGCCTTCTTAACCGGCAAAATAGGATTRTTAAATTGGGATTCACAATTCTTCAATAGGCCATATTTTATAAACATTTCCACAAGGGGAAATAACCCCTTATGACTCTGTATTTTGAAAGGAGATTGCTTTTGCCTTAGCAGTTCTGCTCCAGGTTTCAATTTCATTCTTACAGACTCTGCTCTTTTGGATTGCCTGGTCACCTCTCCAGCCCAGACTATTGGAATCACTGCATCCTCGAGTGACACTGGCAGACAGATCACATCCAATTTCAGGGACTAGTGCAAAAATAAAGGCTTCCACATAATTGGAAGGTTGTGGAATAATAACAACCTGTATTTTGCCTTTTTAAAATTTGATTTCAGCATTTAGCTTTTCCAATAAATCTCTCCCAAGGAGATGCATTGGTGAATTGGGTAGATACTAAAAAGGCTGGACCGATTAAACACTAATAAATTGAATACATTGTTTTCCTAATTCAAAATCAATAGGCTTGAAAAACGGCCAAGATTTGCAATTACCTGTCGCACCAATGTTTGTTATAGAATCATTATTCAGGTCTCCTTTTACTGTATTTAGCTGTACATTTTCACTGTATTTAGGTCTGTATTACAGAGTAACTAGCTCCTGTATCTAATAAAAATTCTACCTCCTCATTTCCCAGCTCAGCTCTAATCAGAGATTCTTCCAGGGAAGAATCCTCTGGTCTCCCACAGTCATTATTGGTGATGGCYACAGAGGAGGGCTTTTATGTTTCAGCTGCGGACAATCCGTTTTTCAACACCTGTCTTTATCAGTATGCACATGGATTTATACCAAATCTCCCGGGGTGAGGGGGCTTCCAGTGCTTCCCTTCCCCCAGGGACACCATTCCTTTGGAAATCTATCTAAAATTGCAACTTTTTTTTTTTTTGTTTGGAGAGTTTTTTGAGTATTAGAAGGTAGGTGACTGACTTCCAATTATTAAGGTCTGTAATTGAAAATGACACTTTTACTGTGATTGGGCCATTGGCACCTACGTCCAAGGGAGGCAGCTACTGTCATATCTCTGTGTTTAGTTCTAGTTCTCCCTGCAACCAGACTAAAAACTTCTGCTCTTGGATACATCCTCGGTATCTCCTCTATCCTCTCATCTATATGTGCTAGATCTGCCTCTTTGTGTGCCAGCTCCATCGTAACATCAGTCTTGGCAGCCTGATTATCTGCTCTCCTCGCTGAGTTGCGATTAGGACTAGAYAAAATCTAAATCATCCTCCTTATTGGGGAGGACACAGAACAACAACATTCTAACCAGTTTTCTTGACTCTCCTCTTCAAGAGCCAGCACAAAAGGGTCTGAGGAAGTTGGATTCAAGCCACAATATTTCTGTCATTCAGTYTGATTCTGCAAAGTGAAGAATATATCAGCATACATAACCTCATCCCACCTCTGTTCCTGTCTTAAAAACAACATTAACTGGAACAATGCTCAAGGTTCCATTTTGTGGCCACTTTTTTCCCAGAGCATAGTTGGTACAATGGCCACCATTAATAACAGTACTAAACTGAATTYTCCCTGGTAGCTGTTCCTCCAGAGGGCCTGCCAGTTTTTCTCCAATGTCGCAAAACGCAGCCAAGTGTGTCAGAGTGCCCCTTTAGATTGTCTACTGACCATTTTCAGATAGTAGAACCAAAATGTTACAGTACGGATACAAATGCAAAACAATTATCAGTTGAAAAAATCGGGTCAAATACCAAATTTCAGAATACAAAAACCCGCCACACTATGCTGKAAGAGCCACACAACTTATATGGACAGGATTCCTGAAAGAATGCCTTATTATTGAATGGGATCTTACCCACGTCCCAGACTGATCTGAGATTCTTCTCCTGGTGCCTCTTGCAGATCCAGAGATCCCYTGGATCCATAGAAGATCAGGGGAAGTGCCTCATCTTGAGTCACCAAAAAATACCAGTATCRGTTAGTCTCTCATTTTTTAAAGATGAAAAATGAAGGCTGAAAAATCAAGYCCATCTCACAATCTTGAGACTTACTCAGAATTTCTAGAGAACTAGAAAATGAAGAATGAAGCCCAAGAACTTACCCTATTTCTTAAGAACTCAATTTTTACCAAAACATGATTTAGGAATAGAGAAGGTGGGGCCATGTAGAGTAAGGAAATTTTTTTTACAGACTGATCTGCAGTTTCTCCTACAAGGTCTGAGGGCAGGTATTTTGGATGGCCAAATATATCAATAATCCGCACCCAAATAAAACCCCAAGAAGTGGGAGCATCCAGAGCACAGCAGAGGTGCAGCACAAACAGCAGCAGCCCTATGTGACAAAGAAATCTGTAAACAGCATGCTGATGGGTAAAGGGTTGTACACCAACCGTGCACAGCCCTCTTCTCTCTCCCAGCTGTGTACAGTTGGTGCATTAGCAACAGCTCTGACGCATTTCTGAGATACATTAGCTCACCAGGCCACAGCTCAGTTATTCATTCTCCAAAAATCTCACAATTCCCAGGCACAGAGAACAAAAGATCTGCCACATCAAACTGGACAAAAGATTTCTCCAGCATATCTATTCTGTCTTCACTGATGGCCATACACGAGTGCCTAGGGAGAAAACACCTGAAATTCAGATTAAGAGTTGCATGCGGTCCACTAATTTATTTTAAGAAAGGAGACATAATTTATCCTCCATTATTTCAGCTCAGCCAATGGATTTGTTTTTAATTCTGCCATTTCTCCTCCCTGCAGAAATAAACTTGCCTGTCACACAAAATGAAAAAAGCTTCCAGTATTATACTACTTTTAAGCACATGTGCCAGTTCAAAAGAGGAGAAAATAATCCCACACAAACATTTTGAGAGAGATTTCAGGTTGGAGATACAATTTAATAGAAAGATTACAATAAATGCAATTATACAGAAAAACTGGCTTAAACCCACAAAGTCAGAGTACAACCCGACACCCTGTTGATTAGGGTGGTGGCTGCAGCCCGCTTAAGCAATGGCTGCCGTGTTGATGAAGTGAAAGTTGCAGTTCCTGTTGGAAGCAGCGGTCCTGTGGAAGGTCTGGTCCTCCTCTGGCTCCACTGAGCGGTGGTGGTGTCCCAAACTCCGCACCTCCAGAGTATATGCGGTGGAGCTCAGGTGGTATCTCTCCCAGGATGGGGGAGTTCACAATGGAATGAGGTCCTACAAGTTATGGGGTATTTTTGGAGCGCCCGATGGTCGTTTCAGCGGCCTATTCTGCTGGTGTCTATTCTATTCATTATGGCCTRTGAGCAGAGGTGATCCCCTCAGGATGGGTGGTGCTGCTGCTTCCCCTTAGGGAGTTATCATGGGCAGACAAGTGAAGACAAATAAACACTACCCCTCCTCCCAGGGTTTGCCTCTTCTCATCCRGCTTGTAGCCTGAGGGATCGGGTGTGCACCGGGCAGCTGCTGTGAATGACCCACCATTAACAGTTCATCAGAAATTATGTAAATCGGAGAATTCACAGTCTGGTTACACCCTTTTTTACACCTATTGGCACCCTTTTTCCTGTAAACAGGACAGGAGGCCATACATAGATATTCATGACCACAGAAAAAAAAACTGTAGAGCAATCAGCAAGATTGCACACATGCAGCATCTTTCTTCTCAAAGAAAACAAAAGGAAACAGTAAACAGAAGTGGCCTGCCAAGCAAAGCAATGGACCAAGTAGCTATGCGCGATCTGTATCACCACAGCTGCTTATCACTGCCATCATTACAAAGTCAGTTCCAGACAAGTGTGCAGAAGTTCTTGCAGAAAATCCAGCCTACATAGTAAAGACTAGGGCTCAGGCAGTTTAAAAAAATGTTCCTGGGTTTTCTCTTGTGTCTTGTATCAGTGCTCGGTCTCCAAGTCAATTGGTAAACTGACCTGCTTACTCTCAGCGCTTCCTGCCTTTCCTTAAGACTACAAGTTCTTTAGGAAAATGTGGATGACATTTTTAAAAATTCAAAGGCTTAAGGTTCTTGCAAAAGATCTTGTTTTATTTCTATTTGGTTTTAATTAGCTGTGCACAACAAAAAAAAGAGCTTCACAGCCCCCAGTCCATAACTCTGTCTGGCAACGTCAGCCTTCAATAGTACAGTCCAAACTGCCACAGCATTCTCTCGAAGCTAAGAGAGTAACATTTTGAAATGTACACAATAAAAAGAGAGACTTACATCAACCTCTTTAACAGAYTGTTCTGTCTATAATAGTTGCATATTCTGGTCAGTCATATTTACAGTATGGCATACACTTAGCATGTGAACTAGTTTATCTGAGAACAACATTTCTGTGACAAAGACSATTTTAAGATAAGTATGTTAATTACCGGTGACTGAAAAGTGACAATTAAGTCAGAGTTTCTTTTCCTCTTGTCATGGTTTAGGAATGGTATGCCCCAATTGATTAAGTACTCCAAGTAAAACCATACTGTTGCTCACTCCCCTCTCCCTTTCCCCCCTCCCCACTTAGGGTGGAGAGAAGAATTGGAGGTACAAGAGTTAAAGATCTTGTGTTGAGATAGGAACAATTTACTGGAAACAGCAATAAGACAGCAAAACAAACAGTAAYAGCAACAATACTAATAAAGAAAGCGTCCAAAGTAAATCCACAGGCCCTGATGGGATGCACCCATGGGTGCTGCCTGAGCTGGAAGATGTTGGTCATGTGGCACCCTTTGAAAGAAAATGGGAGAGATGCCTGACAGTTGTAGGAAGGAAAACATGATCCCCATCTTTAAAAAGGCAAGAAGGAGGACCTGGGAAAGTACTGGCCAGTCAGCTTCACCTCCATCCCAGGTGATGCAACAGAATATTGGACATCTGGAAAGCTGGAAAAAGGTGAGGGAAAGGTGATGGAACAGGGTATACTGGAAGTCATCAACATACATGTTCCAGAAGAAAAGAGGGTCATTGGGAGTAATCATGGATTCACCAAGGGGAAATCATGCTTGACAAATCTGATAGTCTTCTATGATAGCATGGCAGGATGGGTTGACAGGGGGAGAGCAGTGGATGTTGGCTATTTTGACTTCAGCAAGGCTTTTGGCACCGACTCCTGTAACATTCTTGTAGGTAAGCTTAGGAACTGTGGGTTGGATGAATGGACAGTGAAGCAGATTAAGAGATGTTGGAATGGCAGAGCTCAGAGGATCATCAAAGTAGAAYCAGCAAAGTAGAATCCAGGTGGAGGATGAATCCACTGTAGTCAGTGGTGTTTCCCAGGGATCAATACCAGGTCCAGTCTTGTTCATCCCGTTCTCCAGGATGAAGGGATCAAATGCACCCTCAGCAAATCTTCAGGTGATACCAAACTGGGGGGAGTGGCTGATTTACTTGAAGGTTGTGCTGACATTCAGCAGGATCTTGTCAGGCTGGAGGAATGGACTGAGAGAAACCTAATAAGGTTCAACAAGGGCATGTGCAGGCTCCTACACCCGGGGAGAAAGAACCCCTAGTAACAGTGTAGGTCTTACATACTAGAAGGACCAGGGGATCTTTGTGGACAACAAGCTGATATAAGCCCAGAAGAGTGTCCTTATAGCCAGGAGAGCGCATGATATCTTGGGGAGAATGGGGAAGAGTGTGACCAGCAGGTAAAGTGAGGTGATCCTCCCCCTCTACTCGGCTCCAGGTGAGGAATATTGTGTCCAGYTCTGGGGTCTCAGTACAAGAAAGAAAAGGAGCTAATGGAGATGATCCAGTGGAGGACCAAAGATGATGAGGGGTTTGAAGTGTTTCTCTTATGAGGCGAGATTGTGGGGGCTGGGCCTCCTTAGTATAAAAAGACTAAGAGGGGAATCTCATAAACAGATACAAATATCTCACAGGCTGGTGCTGAAAGGATGGTGCCAGGCTCTTTTCAGTGGTGCCCAGTGACAGGAAAAGGAGCAACACCCGTAAACTAAAATACAAGAAGTTCCACCTCAACATGAGGAAGAACTCCCTTACATTGAGGGTGGCAGAGAACCAGAACAGACTGTCCAGGGATGCTGTGGAGTCTGCCTCTCGAGATGCGTCCCTCCCACATGGACACATTCCTGCATGCTTTAGATGAACCTGCCTTGGCAGGGAAGTTGGACTAGATGATTTCCTGAGCCCTCTTTTAATCCTAACAGTTCTCTTGAGTGATTTGTCTGACAATCCTCAGGGAAAGCTTTTGCCACAAGTACACTGGCTGTCAGCTTTAGGATTCCTATCATGTTCTGCTTCTCCAGGAAAGGTTCACTTCTAGTTAAATCACTAAAAAAAAAAACAACACAATTATAATTTTGGTGGGTTTTTATTTTTTGGAGTATAACTAGCAGTATAACATGCTGAAAGCATGTGCATCTATTAATTTTATCAATTGAACTTAAAACCCTACCTTTACATTGACCTCAGTTTCCTGAAATATATTCAGGAACCTCAGAGTTTCTCTAAAACGCTAGCAATACTTCTGAGAGCACATATGTGGTTGGGCAAAGCATTGGGGTTCTTAGCATGTGAAACATATTGCCTGTCTGGGYAAACTCTCAAATATGGTGTGTCCCCTCTTCCAAAAGGGAAGAAAGAGAGCCTCACCTCCCAAGTGGTAACATATTACATTTTATTTGCTACACATTTATTTCTTGGTAAATGAAATCTATACACAAGTGAAGGACATCCACGTCTTTCCACACATGTCCTTTTAGTCTTCTGATTCCTCAGCCATGCTTTCATGAAAATGGATGGATTAGGACACTGGATCCAAATATGCTGGRTCCAAATACTGYGGATTCATAAGAAAAAATAGTTTGGCTAGTTCAAATTCGCTCTGTGGATCTAAATTCACTCTGTGGATCCAAATTTGTTCAAAACAAAAGTACTTAAAGGATAACATTGTCCTGGCAGATTTTCTGGCAGACTACATATCACCTGTCCTCCTGCAGTGACCATGAAGCCAGAATAAATACTGTACTGTGTGTTCTAGCTGATTTGCCAGAAATGCAGTCACACACTCAGGSCTGAGCCAGTCCAAAACTGTACTAGGAGGTGATCTGGTTGTATACAGCTCTGGTGTTCCTGAACACTGAACCAGAGCAAACAAAACTATCTAAATCCTCTTTTAATCCTCCACCTAAAGTTGCCGGGGATTTATAGGAGTATGAATCATGTGACGTAGATCGCTTTGTCTTTCCTCAGTTATGGACAGAGTGTTTTGTATGAGGTTCTCAAACTGACCCTCAGTTTTTCTGGGGTCTTCTACTGACAAGCTCCAGGGCTCCTCATASAGTACTACAGTGAATTCCTGCCTATCCAAACATTTTATTTCCCTCTGCCTGCAGTGAGGAGAAGCTYAGCAGTAGAAACATTCAGTTTAATTGTTTGCTTTCAGAGGTACTGGCTTTTCTTCAGTAAAGAGAACTCTAAACAAAACTGCTTTTTATGTCATTTGTTGCCAGAAACAAAGTCCAAAGTAATTTAATAGATATTCTAATCACTGTCAAATTAATAGTCTAATAATTTCCCATGTTGCCTAACAGTCCTGGAGAAAATGCCCTAAATTAATGGTGCTGTTATTATTCTCAGTGTCTGGCATGCTCCATATGCATGCACTTAAGCACCAAAGCAAATGCTTGCTAGGTCCCAGCTCATRCAGCCCATGCTGCTCTGCTGGGCTCTAAATCTGCACTACATGCAAACCTCTGTGTTTCTTTACATTTCTTTTTGTATAACAGTTTTCATTTTCTCCACTTTATGGAATACTGACTGCCTACCACAAAATTTCATCAGGATATGGGGAAATATCTTTGGTGATTTACAGGTATTTCCTCTGTCCTCTCTGGAGTACTCAGTATTCTGGAATGTTTGAAATTTGGCCTCCTCAGGGGACTCCAAATATAAAATTTTTAAATCAGTTCGAGTCTGCCTTGCAAGAAGAAACTGTGAAATTTCCTGTTATTTTACTTCCTGTCTGAATGCTCTACACCATCCATATGTTTTTTTCAACTTCTAGTGGAGTATATAATTTTTCAGATAGAATTAATATTCTCAATATTCKATTCTGTCCAAAGAAATTATTAAATACAGAATTATTATACTCATCCATTCCTGGAGATAATGGGAACTTTTGTCTTCTTTACAGCTTCCTTTATTTTCAGTCTAAAGAAAATTATATCTTCTTTGGTTATCCCCTTTGCTCACAGAAGAATTAAGGTGTGAACACTTTAGAAAGTTCATTCCTTCCACTCAGTTGTTTTCCCAGATTTGTTTTCTTTGTGGTACATCCAGGTTTCAGTTTTCCCCAGAGGCAGCAGTTTTTGCATAACATATGTTTTATTTGGTTCCCAGATTCAACTTAAAGTTCCAAATGAAGATAGAGGAACACTCCATYAGAAGGGGCCAGACAAGCAGCCACACTGAGCAAAACAAAGGATGGTAAATGTCATCRGCAGAAACAGAAAGGTAGAACAGAATCAAGATATTTTCTGAYTCAGCCTCTCAAGCCTGCCCTTTATGGTAGCTGTGAGGGCACGAAACAACTGCAGCCTCATTCCTGAAGCTGGTCCCTCTGCCTGTCTTCCAAACCGCTCATTTATTTGGGAGAACTGAGGAAGGATGTCATAAGTAAGGCAAACACCAGTATAAAGCCTTCAGTTACACAGGTYAGGCTACCATAAGGGTGCATGTTAGTACAACAGTGGGGAGGGAAGGTTAATATCACAAACTATAAAATATTAACTGAGGGAAACAATACCCTATAATAGCTAGCAAATTCTGCATTCAGTCTCATAGTAACATGACTCTACATTGTTATTCACTATCAAAAGCCACCCTGCTCCATCACTCTGTTATCCATGGTCACTTGATCTGGAAAAAACCCCACCCTTTTCAAAGTACACTGTTTCTATGAAAAGGGACTGCATGGGCACCAATATGTACCCTATAGGCCAATAGGGAGCAGAGGATAGAAGATGTAGAAAGGGATATGATGACAGGCATGGAACAAGGCAAATTCAAYTGACATTTTGAACATGATTACATTTTAATGTATAGTCAGGAAGAGTGGGCAGAAAATGTCAATAGTATAGTCTTTCCTATGCCATTCACATTAATTCCCATCTCCCAACAGTCCAGATAGTTCACCACAGCAGTCTCTTTAGCTTTCTGTTATAGAAAGCCCAAGGACTTACAAAAAYGCACAAAAATAAAGAGATCAAAAATAATTGATTGAAAGCTTTCAATCTTTTAAAGAGGGTGGCACCCACTGCATCTTGGTATCACTATTTTAGAGTGCCTTCTTTTGTTCTACGCATCTTCAATATAAGAAAGAGATGATCCTAAAGCACAAGCCTCCTATGTAAATCTGAAATTTCCTAAATTTTGGGGTGCCTGAATYTAAGGATTTGATTCAGACTGGGTATAAATATATAGATAATGCAACARTGTACTGGGTCTGGCTGGGATGGAGTTAGATTTCTTCATAGCAGTCAGCATGATTTTTGTGACCAAAACACTGCTGTCAACTCACCCATGTTTTAGCTACTACAGAACAGTGCTTGCACAGAATACAARTTTTCTCTGTTTCTCTCTCTGCCCGCTGTGGGCAGGGGCCAGGGATTGGCAAGAGGCTGTGAGGGGACACTGCTGGAACAGCTGACCCAGACAGACCAAAGGGATGTTCCAYGCCATCTAACATCACAGTTAGCAACAGAGACTTGGGGATGAGTCTTTCCAAAGTACTCATTGCTCAGAGATTGGCTGGTTAAAAGGCTGTTTTGGGGATGTGGTGAACCACAGTCTTTTAATCATTTGGGTTTTGCTTTCCCCCCCTGCTGCTTTTCCCCCCTTCACTCATTAAACTGTCTTTATGTTGACTTATGATGTATTTCTCACGTATGCTCTTTCAATCTTCTCCCCCATTCTGATGAAGGGGGAGTGATTGAGCAGCTGGTGGGTCCTTAATTGCTGATCAGGGTGAGCTGACCACAAAGATTAAAGCACCTAATTTTTCAAAAAGAAGAAAGGAAAATGGAATTATTTGCATGCCATATCTACCAAATAGAAGTAGAGATGAAAGATAAAAAACKTTGCTCATTTTTCCAACTGGAGTATCTTCAGGGGCCATACTCCATGGCCACGTAGGTGACAAACATTTCTCTCAGGTGCTTTTACTTTATTATTAGACACTATATTTGGATAACCTTATTTGATTTTCTCTGTAAAAATGGGCTTCCTAAATATGAACAGAAGTTTTATCACTGCTCATGTCTCAAGAACTGATTTTGAAAGAGGCTTATAAATCTCTTGCTCCTCTATACCAAATGCATTCTCCAGACACTAAATTTCATAACACAAAAATTAGACAGGTAATTGTGTTTTATTATAACAATTTAAAGAAATCAGGAAAAAGACATGGAGTGTCCCATGCAATGCCACAGTAAGCACTAGAGTCGGGGCTGGCTAGCTTTCCTTTCTCTAAACTCTGTCTTCAGACATATGGATGACAATCTTGCTTCTGACAATAGCCCACATGGGTTTCCTTCTCTGTTTTTTTGGGAATCCTGAGATAGCGGAACTTTTGGAGTAGTCCATGTTTGATACAGTGTTTTCTACAATTATGTTAAAAATCCCTTCAGACCACTACCTCTCCCATACATGACTGTAAACCAATTTCGAAACTCAAAAAGGACAGAGGTGCATAGTTTAATTTTGTTTATTTATTCCTGCCAATTTAACCCTTTCTTCAATAATTAAACAATGGGACTGTTTACTCTCCCTCTTAATTAGTCACTGGCTCTTTAAACTGAATGGTAATGATCATAAGAGTTTCTTTATGTCTTTCATGTTATAGTAAAGGACTCAGAGACATTTTTTTCTTCAAAGTCGTTGTTGAGTTTGACATCAGGACTATTCATTGCAGAACTAGCTGCAATTAGAGCAATTATGCAGATCACATGTCTTTCCAGTTTAATAGCTGGCTTTTGTTTTGCTTCCTTTTTTCCTTCTTTTTTCCCCCCCTCCTCTTACTGCAGCTTCTCTAAACCAAAGAGGAGGATAAGGAAAGACAGACAGACACTGAAGTGGACCACCTACTGACTAGGTCCCACCATGGAACTGGATAATTTGTTAAATACCTTTGTGCTGGAGGAAATTCCTACGGGGTGCTTTGCATCTCAGCTTGCCAAAGGTCATCATCACAACATCACCCCATGCTCTCTTTCTGCTTCCCAGGCAGGAAGGGGATGGCACACTCTGCAAACACTGATAAATGTCTGTTCTCTGCAAAGCGGCTTAGAGTAACTAAACCAAACCATGAACCAGATGGGAAACAACACACACAAAAAAAGCAAATACAAAGCAGCCTGCATTGTRAAAGCTGTAGAAGGAAAAGATCTTAATCTCAGGTACCTGTTTATCTAGACCCTGCCTCACAAAGAAAAAACCCAGATCACTAATTAAATCATGCAGCACAATATAAACTTACAGAGCACCTGTCAAAAATGTCTCCACAGGTCCACTAGGTACCCATATGSATGTGAGATCCTGATCTTCGAAGAACAGTGTAAACAAATTCTAAAAACTGCTATCTTGCATGRCATAGTCACAAGCACAATTCTGCTCCTCTCTCTCCAAAATACCCCCAAAACCAAACAAAAAAACCCTTAAAAGTCTGGGTGTTGTCCTCAAATACTTCACTAAAAAGAAAATTAGGAGACTGTAATGTGACTTATTTCCTGTTTTTCAGAATTGCTATATAAAGAAAATATCTTGTGTTTTCCTGTGAAGCCAACAGTAGCATCATGTCTAGGCATCAAAATTATACAGATAGCTTTACAAACAAGTAAGTAACCCTGACACATTTTCTAACCACATTGAAAAAATGGAGTCAGAAAATTGACCACCCCTAGAAAGGTCATGCAGTAAGATGACAAAGAATTGCTGACATATCAATTGCATTTTATAATTGCATCCAAACTTTCAAATACACCTAAACATATCCTCAAAGGAAATCTGATGGAACATATATTTTATCCATTTGAACCACTGGGCTGCATGTCAGAGCTCAATTAGCAAAAAAACATTATACATCAGCTGCAAAACATTTAGACAACATTCCATATAGTAAGAGCAGAATGTCGAAAAATTTGCCTTTTACATTTGTGTAATTTTGTCTGTTGACATCAGGTCAAGATATTTATAAGCTTAAACAGGACTGGTTTTATTATTTGTTGGTTCTTGAAGTGCAAAAATATATCTAACGTGTGTGCATGTTATGCAGCCTTTTATTTCCTCTGTTCTGCTGCCTGAATACCTCACACACAGGGAAYACAACCACATCCAAATGTGAAATGAATATTATAAATATGAAGTTCTGACAATGAGCTGCTGCACTCACATTCTCAGAACCTTCAGCACAGTCAGCCCTTTTGTATTGTCTTGCTAGAAGAAACAGATTCAAGAAGGTTCAGATTTCACTGCTCAATCTCCTGCTGAGAATGTAGTAAGAAATACATAATATTGACAGTTTTACATCTTAACAACTTGAGAACTTGCATCTGTCTTTTAAGAGAATTTGGAAYTAGTATAAGATAATGCAGGGAAAAAAATTAAGGAGGTTTGCAGTAAAATCAATGAAGTTTAAAGGTGAGCAGTAAACTATCCTCTGTATGTCTCTGTATCTTACTATTCTGTAAGCTTTGCAGAACAACTGCATGAATAGGACTGAATTTACAGGCAAATAATTTACACACRCACACACATATATAGGCTTTCTTAACTTGGCTTGCGTCTGTATATGGCACTGATTTTAACGGCCTTTAATATAATGACTCTCATTAATGTCAAATGGCTTTTAGTCAGATCCCTGATCAAACAGTTTGACACTAATGAGACTCATTACATTAAGGGCTTCCTAAAAGTTTGAGTTCAAATCTTGAAATTATTTGATCAATAGCAAAATCCCATGTGAAATACAGGGAACGATGATACTGCCTCTAGTTAAGCTTCAAATAATTTAAGCATTTCTGTTACTTTGACAGCCAATGAAGAACATCAGCTTACCATAAACATTTTGAAAGGGCAGTGTAAGCTTTTGACTTGTCATGTCTAAAGTACAAGGTGCTCTTCATCTACTTGTACCTTCTATTTATTCAGGCAAACAAAATTAATAATGTTACTTGGAGCTTCCAGTGTTACAACAAATAGAAGGCCTGCAGCATAAGAAAAATCTTAGCTATGTTTGCAATACAGAGTTTCACACAGGCAAGCATGATAGGCATGAGAGGTAGCTCACAGGTTACAAGAGCACATCAAGTCACCCCTTGTCATTTCCATGTCATTTCCTAATGCACACAGGAGGGAAAGGTCAAGGATAAATGCAATAGCRCACACCAAATATGTCTTAGATTTAACCACGTTGCGTTGAGGTACTATATGYTGCAGTTCGTAATCTCAGTATAGTACCCTCTTTCCATAAGTCACCATTTCCCAGTTGCTCCAGGGGCAGCATAGCAGTCTAGTTTTCCTAAAAATGAGTTCATGTAGAGCCAGAATTCTTCTCAGATAATATCAGTGGTTTTTCACAGAATATCCAGCCCTGTTTCTGAATATAACTGATTTCTGATTTCTGATTTTGTCTTAGTTTGAGCTTAGTTTGTTTTATGTACTTTTACAGGTCATTTTCTAACATATTATGCAACTTGTTATCTCAAAAAATCCCAAAAAGCAAAAAACTTATTTGAACATCTGGAGATTAAAATCTGAATTAACAATCACATTTTCATCATGTTTAGAGTCTSTCGGCCTCTGAGTTTCACTTTCTTTCCTTTCCAAGAATAAATCTGGTAATCTCTTCTGCATTTTATTAGGTCACTCATGAATGGATTTCATTAACTAAGAACAAGTTTCCTTGAGACATTTAGTTGCTACAGCTGGCATCCATGTGTTAACTTCTCATCCCCACAGCATCTCCATATGACACTGAGAGATGAAAAGTTGCCAGTTGTGTTATATTGTTTCCTCTGTTTATGTTTTCTGTTTTGTCCTCACCTGTGGTATTCCTGGTGCTAAACAAAGCATGTTCTGTTGGAGGGGGAACTATTGTTTTCCTAATGTTTACAGCAGTATTCAAGCATCATTTCCTGTACCTGACACAACAGTAAAAATATTATTCAGAAATGCTTGCACCACCTCTGTCATATTGAGACCATCTTGCAGCAGTGTTAACAAAATGTGTCTGTGCATCTGAAGAYTCCGAATCAGGAATTAATACCTTTGGACCCACTCCAGAGACAGTCAGCCAGCACTGTTATGTGACCTGAATCAGTGACCTCCTGCAGGTGTGCTGGGAACACATCATCCTGATTCAGTGACCCAGATACTCTTTACTGTTATACTCATGGAAAGGTGGATAATTTTTTCTGATGATAACAGAGAGTGATATACAGCTGTGCAGTTGATCAGAAATCTGACCAAGCAACTCAGATCATAAAATTGACTAAGTGAGGACATGACACTGTCTATTGCTTGTTGCTGTATTCCTCTGCCACAGTGAAAGTAACCATACTGACTTCTGTCTACTTTTTGCTAAATGTCTACCAGATATTGTAATTTCTTACTCATTGTTTTAGTGTTAGGAGTGATTATATACTTTTTTGGTTTGGCTTACTTCATAGACGAATGGATAGATAGATAAAGCACAAAGTGGATTAAGTGGCACAGGGTAGAATAAAATTATCTGGGCTTGCAAGTTCTAACTGATCCTATAAATCAGAGGGTATTGCTTCTTTCTCTGATGGTACAAATATGACTCTTCTGGTTAGAAGGCTCAGTCTTTTTTATCTCTCAGGGAGAGCTAGCACAGATTTTAAGGTGCTCTCTCTCAGGGTCACACAGACCTTCTCCAAGGCACATTCCCAGAAAACAATGAGTTTATTTCCTGGGAAGAGCTTCAAAATTAGCTTTTAAATGTCACATTCACAGTGTGTGTATCTGTGAGCATGACTTGGTTGCATTCAGGAAGTGCTCATGAAAGGCTAAGGGAACTTAATGAACTGGTATATTAGCAGTGATGATAAACTATATGGTACACATACATTTCTGACATTGTGAATATTCAAGCTGAGACCCGTGACTGCAGAACAAAATGTATGGAAAAATCCATTCCCTTTCCAACATGCAAACATTGCATTCAAGGTGGCTCTCCACAGATGTTCTTTCCTTTTTAATTAAGATTTTTGTGGTGTTTTTTTGGAACTGATAACTATCAAAACTACGCATTCTGTACACCAAACAAGTCTCTGCACCATATTTGYTTCATGGAATAATCTACATTTTGCAGCATGAAGAAAAACAATGTAAATGCAAAGGGTCATAGAGASGCATCAGACTTTTAACAAATATATTGGCAAATGTTCTCACTTGCACTGTTTGCTTTTTGAGTTGCTCATCTGCTGAATCATACACTTGAAAATACAAATATGTGGCTCTGAATTAGCCAACTGAGGAATCAACACAAAAGAGACAAAAAAAGAACCAAGGCTGATACAGAAAGGAAGAAAGAGTGGAATGTTTATGTGTGCAGAAGAACTTGATGTAATTTAGAACCAGTGTTATATATTTCTTCCAGAATGTGTGAAAATTTTCTGGGAGCAATCTAATCTCCTCATTAACTGTACCAGTTTCATTTCCTAGGAGCAGAGAAAGACAGCAAAAACTGCTTTTTGCATCACTCACAAAAAAAATCCTAACCAAAAGAACTTTCATTTTAAAAAAAGTTATAATAGAAAATGTACTTTATTATGAATATCACATTATTTGCAAATGTGTGAGTATTTAACAGCAAGAAAATAYAAAAAGATATAATAAATCATATATCACCCACACAGTAAAGCTGCACAGTATTCTTATCACTTATTTAAAAAAATACCCATTTTAGTCTTAAGTTTGACCAGGGGCTAAACTTWTCTGGCCTTTTTTTTTTTAATTAATTACTTTTTAAAAATTAATTCCTTACCTTTTCTCACTTCTGTGCCTTTCTTTCTTACTCTTGTAATATAATACAATACAACAGAATCAAAAGTCCAGCTCAAAATGATCTGTAGGTAAGCAACTAAGGATCTACCAAAACCTAAGATGATCCTTTGTGGCTACAGATGTTCTAATCTCACTTGCTAGTTACCATCATTCTCCAGGCACTACACTTCACACAATGAATGCACAGGTGAGCAGAACTGGACACACAGGAGGCTTATGTACAATATAAAATTACCAGAACTTTCTGGGAGAAATGAGTTGTCTGAATTAATGAGCAGCAAAACATTAACCCCAATCCTTCTTCTCCCTCACCAGTTACTTCCTCCAGTGCTGGTTTGCACAGACGTATCACTGCGCTGAAGACTCACCAGTGCTGTAACTTSTGATCCACAATTATCATTAACCATTATGGTTAGACTCTGCACTTTGAACATGGACTACCAGTTACAGAGCACTAGGTTGTTCTCTGTCAGGAAGATAYGATACCTTAGTAAGATTTTTTTTTCAGGATTTCTCAGCAATTCTATATTACACACCGTCATGATCAATACTATCYATGAAAACTTTCAGCTACAATGTCCCTTGCTTTTCATGGTAAACAGAGGTGAGCACAGATAATAACATGCCATGATTAGTATGTACAGAATAGAAGTCTTGGGGACAATGAAGCGGAAAACATTATGAGCTGGACAAAAAAAGAAGAGAAAAATCTTCCCAGCAGCAGAAAGACAAGCAGAGAAGGAAAGGCAGATTGATTGCAGACATGGTGGCGGGGCGGGGGGGGTCGGGACGAAAATTAAAGAAAAGGATATCAGTATATGAAGAAGAAAATTTGGAAAAGGAAGGTGCTCTCATCAATAGATTACTCTGTCCTTTGCATTAAATCAAAGAATATACAGAGGCCTTGACAGAAACTGCCAGTACACCTCTGCTCCTTAGCAGGCAGAGCGGAGGYATCTGCAGAGATGAGCATTTCCTCTATTAATTTTAACAGAAGCACCAGAATTGYAAATTCCTTAGTAAATTGACACAGTAAAATGAGTTTCTGAGATATGCAATCAGCATCACCCCCTTGGAAAGGAACATTTGCCACTCACAGTATGTCTTTGTAGCTGGGCCATTCTTACAGGTGTCTTAAGTTTCTGCCCTCCATTGCCTTTCAGACTTAAAATCTGATAGGATGTATCAATCATTGCTAAATATTTTTCCATTTTTTTGCTTAAAACTAATAAAAAATAAAGAAGAACTTCCATTTTTTTTCAGTCTTGGCATTGATTTAATTACTACCACCAGTAGAGCACATAGAGTTTCCCTACTCTTCTGATTGGGAAACCCTTTAAATTCTTCACTATTCAGGAGCAAGTAAGCTGGTATCTTATCTTATGAGAAAAGGCCATGCCACAGGTCTGGCCTTGAACTCCCTGAAGAGAGAATTATGACTAAATTACAACAGAATTAACTATTATCCAATCACCTAGAATCAGAGGCTCTATGTCCTAATGTACCCTTTCCYGACTTGTTCCTTGCCTGGAACACAGAGTATAAAAACCTTCCTGAATGATAGGCTGATGTTCTTTCATCCTCCCTTCCCATTAATAAACTCACCCCTTCCAGGTCACATCTTCTGTTAGACATTGGCTGTAGTAAACAAGCTCTTTTTCAATTCAAGGACCAACAAATCACACTGAGCAAGTTTCATGCAAAGAAATGCAGGCATATAATCCAAAGGATTTGTACTGGGTGGACTATAGAGTCCTAAGTTAAAAGGGATGCTCTTAAACTATTATGTCTACACGTTTTTCTGTGGAAAAGACCCTCAGGTTTTTTTACAGATTAAAGACATGACCTCTGCTTCCTCTCACAGAAGAGGACAAAGAACACTAAATATAGTCCCACTATAATMATGAAGTTAGTTATTGCATGAACATACCATCACAATAGGAGCTTCATGGAGCACCTGAACAAAGGTAAGGGAACAAGAGCTCAGAAGATAATTGCATGTCTAAAGAAGCTGAAATCTGGCTATGCTACTGAAGGGTCTGCGGTAGTCTCTGAGAAGGATTGGGGCACAAATGGAACCAGTCCAACCAGAGCTCATGAAATGAGAGTAGGCCGTGATGGAACATATGAGATGAATTTTTTTACTTCAGGTAAGGACATCAAGCCACTATTCCTTACTTATATTTTTGAAACTGGGTTGGATTCTCACTTGCCACTGGTCACTCTCTTTAGCAAGAACATTATCTCAGCCGTATGCTACCAACAAGATATTGGTGCAAGAAAAGAACAGTAGTATTTGATGRCTTCTATGATACTGTAACAGGAAGGGAAAACCCTACAGACAGTTAAAGTACACCTGAATCAATTTTACAGAATACAATAATTCTGACTCAGGGGATGATTTAGAAACAAGTTAGCTGGAATGTTAACTCCAATGAACTTGGGTGAAAAAATACCTCATATTCTTCTACATGGATCAAGTCATTCAGAAAAAAAAAAAGACTTTCCACCATTATATCGAAGGGGCCTGTGATAATTTCCATAGCATAAATTCATAGCCAARCACTAGAAATATCATTTTTATACTTACTTTTTTCCATATATTTGAGATTCTATGATTAAAACTTTACAGTCCAATGAGAAGCTGGCGAGGGGAGATGTGCAGCTGTTCTTCTGAAAAGAGCTCAGGGTTCACTGTTACAGGATCTTGTGTCAGGCACTGAAGATAGTTGAAAGAGATTCCTGCTTCCACCATCCTTGTTTCCTCTCCATGCCTTAGCCATTCATTCTAGCTATGCACTGTGTGTTACCAGGAAAGTTACTATGGCTATTTGCACTGTCAACTAGATCTCTGAAAATTAAAAAAAAAAAACAAACAACCAAACCAAACCAACCAACCAACCAACCAAAAAACAAAAAAAGTCTCCCAAGAGAAAAAGAAATACACAGAAAAAATGACAGTTTAGATTAAAGCCCAAAGAGATGCATTTGTACTAATGGGAAGATGGCAAATAAGTATATTGGCACAGGCATCAGTACAAGAAGTCTCTTGAGAAGGTGTAACAAACAATAGCATTTTTTCAAATTATGCCTGCCAGTATGGCCATAACTATGATGAGTGGGGAGACACTCTTTAAAAAAATTACAATAAACACAATCAAAGATGTAAAGGTAAGAGTGACATTCTGTTCACAGGATGAAAAATAGACAGTGCAGCCTTACTCATAAAACCAAAAGGAAATCCACATAGTACATGAATAATGCAGTCCAATTAGCAGTGATCAGGAAAAGACASACACCTGTTCCTAGATCCAGACATAAATGCTACTGCTTTACTACCAACAGAAAAGAAGTAAAGGATCATTCCCTCTGATTCCTTACATGACTCACTGAGCTTCTGACACTGAGCTCAGAGGAAAATTGAGGCTTGGGCTGAAACAAACCCTGACAGAGGCCAAATACCCATCCCAACTTCATTCTGTTCATTCCTTTGTGCTGCCCTAGCTCCTTCATCCCAGCTGAGTACTTCTACCTGTCCTGTCTCTTATCTCTTCTACACTCAGGACAAAAGGCTTTCCACCTCAGCATTCCCAGAAAGTTCATTAAAGTCTGGTGTCAATTATCATGCTCACTCCCGTAGTGACCAGCAAGAAGTAGGAAGAGTACTAAGTCATGCTTTGCTRTGGACTGCACAGGGTTAGGTGTACAGACCCTATAGTCCATACACTGGGAGCAGTGAGAGGTATCCCAGTGATGRGGGTGAACAATTTCAATGTTGGCTACTGAATGTAAAAAAAAWTGTCTAATGTACAGGTGAAAACTCTCACTCAAAATTTGGATCTATATAGGTGGCTTTTCATGAGAACAGTGAGGTACTCAAAATATGTACCCAGCTTCAAAGGATAAAGAGACAGGTACTTGTGAGGAGAAAAATACAATTGATACTAATATAATTGATCATATGTAAAACTGGTGTTTTATTAAAAACCAAATAAAAACCCCCAAAACTTAATTCTATTCAAAAGCATTTGAAGTTAAAATACATAAAATCAGAGGCAAGCCTGAAGCATGGAAAACTGCAGATCAAAGAAATGTGTACCAGCAAATTGGATTGTATGTGGCTGGTGTCAAGTGACCTAGCTGCACTGTTTATAAAAACCAGTAAAAACAGTTATGCTTGAAACTAAGGAAATCCAAATACTCCTTTGGACTCCAAAACTATCCATCTTCTACGGCAACCTCTAAACAACTCCCTGACACAACCTCCACTCTTTGAAGGTTTCCTTTCTTTCATCTATTATGGTCCAGACTCTCCCTCACCAAAGGCTGATTACATATATTCCCAGTTTATTCTTAAAATAGTCTCTGTTCTGGAATGCTTTCAGAGGCCAGCACATCTGCTTGCAGGACTTCTTCCTGGAAGACGCTGAGCTGCCACTTTCTTTGAATTTATATATCCTATGTGATTTCCTCCTTAATTATGACCCTGGGGTGCCTAACACATCTCTGGAGCACTGATCTGCAAAACATACAGGAATGCTAGAAAGCTGACATGAAGCACAGCACAGTAAAAAGACTGCYGGAGCTGGTGAGCCAGAGGGATTTTCAGGCTGAGAAAGAACTAGAAAGGAAAGAATAATTTCAGGATTAGGTAGGCAAAACAGCAAAATGAGGCAATTAGATAAAAGAAGAGGGAAGTGAGAACAGCCACTGAGGTCAGATTCTGGATCACTATCATTTGGGACTAACAACAGAGATTARTATCAATAAGTACAGGACAAGAGAGAGATCTGTGGAAATTTGCATTTTGAGCAATCAGACARATACTTTTATCATAGGAGAGAGGTAAGAATGGGGTGGAGGGGTGTGTGTATCTGGAAACAAGAGACACCAGTGTGATAACAGTGAAGAAACGGAACAAATTAGTGCCCTTGCCAAGRGGAGACAAAAATTTTACCTGTGGTGTGTACAGACAGACAAGCCAGCTGGTCTCCCATAGAGTTCAGAAGCAAGCCCAGCTACCATACAGTCCACCTACAGTAGGTACACTGAATAAAACTCCCACACTGCTGCCAGTCCCCTCAGTGGTCTCTCCACTCYCCTGGTATCGAGTATACTTACTGACTGGCTGTGTCAGAAAGGAACAGAATATGGCATGGCAGGTGTGGGGTGTGAAATCCCCCTAAGGATTTTGCTATGATGAGGTATTCAGCAAAACTTGCAGTCTGTAGTTCATATTGAAAYATATTCAAATGCTTCACAACACAACCAGGGTCCAAATGTTCTCACACTAGCTATAATTGCCATCTAACACACTGGCCTCARCAAAGAGAACTATAATCACAGAAAAAAATGCCTCTGGGGACTACATCCCTCTTTTTCCAGAGGTTATTTTTATGCATAGTACAATTTTCACTCCATTTTTTAGGCTAGTCAATATAATGCAGATTTATGACAAGATACTTGGGGACAATGATGTATTTACCAAATCAACTGATTCCTAGTGGCTTTGGTGCCGTGTATAAAACACCATAAAGTGAGACAAGTAGGAAGTGATGCCTTAMGTTTTAGCTTTTATGTTTTTCAAATTCTGTGCTGCCTCAGGTGTAGTTCTGAGYCTCACATCAAATGCTAGTGAGTTCTTTCTCTTCACAGAGTAGGTAGACAAAACAAATCCTTTTCCTGCTCAAGACCAAGGACAASAAGTCAGGCCCAAAAGCACAAACAACAGTGAACTGAAGGGAGAAACAAGAAGGATGAGACCTCACAGCCTGAAGCTGTAATTGGACAATTAAACCCCAATATGCAAATGGACCAAAACTTATAAAAGTGTAAGACCTCGTGACCAGTCATCCATTTGGTGACCATTCTGAGTCCACCTTGGGTGTAGCTCAGGCTCTTGTCCTGCCCACGGCATATCCTAGAGGCCTTTCAATAAATACCTACTTTATTCTCTAGCTCTGTCCAGTCTCTGGTTCCAGGTCAGCCTTCCCAAGGCTACAGAAATAACCACATGACAACATGGCTTTTTCTTTGTAGTGTGCACCTTTTGTCCATCATCTATAGCAAAAAAATGTGGCAGACAAAACAATAGTAAAATTATATAAGACCAGAAAAGAGATTTTTAATTTACGCTGCTGAGRAAAAATCTGGGGTTGCATCAGGTTTTGTGATCCATTGATTGCTACTTACTTCAATAAGGCAGATGGTCACCCTGAATTTTTAAGCCTTCTGGTAAATCATATTTASAGTCAGGTTCTCATGGTCTGTATGTAAACAACAGGTGTTTTTTAAACAAGCTTTAATGTTTACATTCTTTTTGGTGAGATGGATTTTCTTGACAAGCATTTGTATTGGCCAGTGTGAGTCCAGAGGTGGAAACTTTCTTCACCAATCTGTGCCTGTTTCATTTTTGGTATATACATCTGAGGTTCAGAAGTAAAGGGAGCTTCTTTCCTGTGGTGAATGCTGTGTCGTGGGGTTATTTTGTGCAGCTGTGCGACAGCAGATATTCATCAGGCATACTTTAAGCCCTCCAGGTATAGGATGAAAGGTGACTTGTGTAATTATCATTGAACCAATGAATAAGGAGGGCTAATTGCTGCAAGATACTTAATGTCATATTCAAGGAATGTGTATTTATGAATGTGTATTTATTAGCAACAAGGWGTAACTGCCTGGTCCTAACAGCCACAATCCATACAAGGGCCTGCTGAATCCAATGAGAATGTTGACTGCTGTTTCAGCAGAACAACAATTTGCTCAACAGTAAGCCACCATCTGTGAAGGCAAGCCATGAGGTTTTAAATCTACAAACAGAACTAAACAGTACATTGGAATACACTGAGGAAATGATCACACAAACTACAGAAAACAATACTAACAGAGAAGAGGCAATCACTGGCAAATAAATTCTCAGAGACAGGAAAGTAAAGAATGCATCTTCCTCCTTTCCACTCTTTAAAAGAAAAAATCAAAATATGAGGAAAGATGTTAATCACCACTATAATACCCACGTGTAAGGGAAAAATTAATGAACCTAAATCAGAGAATCACCTGAAGTGGAAATATATGGCTTTGCCTTTCTGTGTTTTACTATTTCTACTTTTCTAGGAAACCAGCTGCTTTAAAGATAGGGACATACGTTTTGGTGGAGGAAAAAAAAGGAACATTTTATTCTATGACCTTCAGTAAAGTATTTGACTTTTCATACTTCAACAAAAAAAGAGAGTGATAGCTGCCTGACTTTTGCCTACAGTCACCTTTGCTGACAGCTTYTTCTCAGAGAACAAAATCACAGATCTACATTGGTGCATTGCAACAGTACTTCTCATGTCCAAATTCCTTCAAAAYTTGCAACAGATTCTTATAGTAGGTGTGTTGGACTTATTTTAACTTTCAAGCAAAACCAAGTAGATCTACTGGTAGTCCAAAGCTATTGTGGTGGCTCAAATGCTTAGACCGTTAAACAACAAGCTTGGGCTGGAGTGCAYAGGAATTTTCTCCCACCCCAGCCAGGCACCTGGCCAGCGCCTGGGGCAGCTGCCGATGACCAGCCGCATCTTCTCCAGGCCCAGAGGTACTCTCCTTATAGAAACAGGTTGCAGAGCGGTGCCAACGCTGCACGGAGACATGGATGACAGAGCAGAGGGAGCTCTGTCCTCTCAGTCTGGGTCTGGACCACCGCTCTTCTGCCAAAGCGGCGATCACCCACTTTTCTTTTGGAAGGCGGTGACCACGGACAGTCGGGCCGCACTGAACGACGACGTGCAATGTATGTGAAGTGCGGCCAGCAAAGGGGCACAGGGTGATGCCGGAGAGGCAGCTGCGAGGCTGTTCCTGTCCTGCCTGGCAGCCCAGCAGCTGCTCCCGGGGCCGGYAGGCCATGGACAGACCCGGCCCAGCGGAGCAGCTGGGGCTCTCCCACGGCCCCTCCTGGCCCCGGGCGCCCCGCGGGCGCAGGGCCGGGAGGCCGGTGCCGAACAGGAGGCCTCGCCGCCAGGCCTCGCACCTCGCCGCGCCTGCTGCGGCCCCGCCGGCGGGGCGGCGGCCTCCGGGCCCGGCGGGGGAGCAGGGACAGCGCTCGGGGGCGGCGGCTGACGAGACCAGCAGTAGCCCGGGGCCCAGGAGCGCGGAGAGCGAGGCAACCCGGCGCCGAGGCGGCTGCCATTTCCCCTGGCCTTCGGCGCTGCGGGAGCGAGGGCGGGGAGAGGAGGCGGAGGAGAAGGAGGAGGGAGGGGAGAGGGAGGTGGCCGAGTCGGAGTGCACTGAGGCTCGGAGCTGCCAACACTCACACATCGCCTGCCGCTGCAGCCGCACTGCTCCCGGATTCCGGAGAGAGGGAGCGAGTGGAGGCGAAGAAAAGCCAGACGCGGGAGAGGAGGCAGAAGACCGCTGGCAGGGGGAAGGAAGTCAGAGAGGAGGGGAACGTAGAGAGAGGGAGAAGGACCCCTCCTCCCCGCGGAGAGACGACTTCCCATGTAGCTAGGGATAGAGGGAGAAGCTGGCGCTCAGGAACAGTGAGAGAAGCTCTCACAAGCAAGTTACTTAATCCCTGGAGAGCGGCGGGAAAAGGGCACAGCAGCAGTCACTGATCAGAACCACTATTCCCAACTCCTCATCATTTAACCCCGGGCGGTTCAATGCAGTACTCCAAGCTCTTCCTAGTTTCTTGCTCGGGCTAACTTCGGAGGACGTACCGCCGGAGCGGCCCGGAGGGGAGGACAAGGGCCTCGGAAGAAGGAAGGAGAAGTTTTGTGGGGGTTGCGTGAGGAGGAGAAGATGGGCTGGAAGCGCCGCTGTTGCTGGGGAGGCGGAGGCGGCGGGGACCTTCTCTGCCGGCTCACCCTGGTGCTGGGGTTCCTGCTGCCCGCCTGCAGGACGCGCCTCTACACCAACCACTGGGCTGTGCGGATAACCGGGGGGCTCCCGGAGGCTAACAGGATAGCGAGCAAATACGGATACGTCAATATAGGACAGGTAACGCTACTCACAACTACTTACTTCCTAGCGGGCACCGGCGCTGCGGCCGGCGCCGCCGGGGCAGGGACAACGACGAGAGCGAGGGACGGGCGGCCCCGCGGCCGCTGCCCGAGCGCGGCCCCGCCGCAGGCCCCGCCGCCGCCGCGGGGCGGTCAGCGGAGCCGCCCCGGCCTCCCGCCGCGGGCCGCGGGAGGTGATGCGCGGGGACAGGTATGCCGGAGAGCTGGGGGCCGTGGCCTTGCCCTGCGAAGCCAGGTGTGAAACGGGGCGCGGGCCAGGGAGCCGCCCGCGGGGCGGGAGAGGGAGGGCATCGCCGGGGGGCGTCCCGCCGCGGCTCGGCGCGCCGCCTCGCCGCTGCCTTCGCGGCGGCTGAACTTTGCGCTCCGCGGCGGGCAGCCTCCCTTGCCCCCTGTCCGAGTTGAAAAGCGCYGGTACAAGACGAGCTCGTCCTGCAGCGAGCGCCGGTCTCCCCGGCAGCCAGGACGTGGCAGCCGCGGCCGCCGCGGAGGGCGTCCCGACCCCTGTGCTGGCGGGGCGTGCGGAAGGAGGAGGTGGCAGGGTGTCCCGGAGCGGCTGCCAGGCGTGCGGCTGCCKGCAGCGCTTCGTGAGGAAGGAGAGCGCCCTGGTGGGGCCGGGGCCACACCTGGGCTTGGCTAGATCCAGACATCACCACGTCAGAAAATTCTTGGATCCAGTCAGGTTCAGAAACTGCGAGTGAACACCTGGTTCTCGCTGGATCCCATCACACTGAAAAATGTCCCCTCTTCTGCGGTTCTCTTTAATATGTCCCAACATCACTTTTTSTTCAGGAGTTTATACTCAGTGTTCCAGGCTTTCCTCGCAGTTGCTCTCAACATGCGAGTTGCATATGTAGTGTTTGGAGGGTGAGTGCCTAAAAAATAAAGTCCAGTTGCATGCTTGGGTGCAAACATCCAAGTACATTCTTTCTAGACAGTAGTTTATTCTACATGAATTGAAAGGTTAGAAATGAGCATTTACAGGTACAGAAGGCTTCCTTTTATACGTGAGATTTATAAAAATGCAGCTGTGTTTACACTCCAGGCTTTTCATATCAACCAAATCGAAGTAAGACCCGATTATTATTGTGTTCTAAAATGAGTTCCCACTTACTACAACATTGAATCAAAAGTTTAAAGTACATCGCAATGTTCCCATTCGTTGCAAGCCTGAATAAAACAGCTGCGTGGTCAATTAAGATAAATAATTTACATGAGAAAAGCTGGAAAATGTCACCGAGGTAGCACAAAACATGATGTGCAAAGATGCAGTTACTTAGAAAAACTGAGTACTAACTTCTCTCATGGAGCGCTTAAGTGGGCAGGCAGTACTACTTCCAGCTGGAGGCACTACAAATTTGGGAGGAAGATTGCATGTCAAAACTAAAGCACTGCTTCGGAACTACCATTTAGGAGCCAACATTTTTTGCATTGGCTCTCTTTTTACTCTTTCATGTTTTGTGCTCGAGATGTTTTTATTCCTGTCTGGGCCCTTATAGTACCAAAATAAGCAACAGTCAGTTCCAGGATGCACCTTTCCCCATTTTATCTTTTGTCAGGCAGGCTGGTCAGCTCAGAGCCTGCCTTTTTRTACTTTGCATATGTAAACACAATCTTGAATTAAGGAAAGAATGCAGTAAGCCTCTGTTGTTTCTTATGTGTCAGTGAAAGTGTCTACATACAACTATGAGATATCAATAATGGATAAATTACARGTTAGGTATACAGATGAGAATGAGAAAATAGGGACTATAAGTAATTAAATACTGGAAAATACTGGAAAATACTTTATATGGATGAAAAAAGAAGACTGAGTGTCTAGRTAAAGATGGGTAAAGGGAGTAAGGTATTAACTTTTGGAGAAAAGGAATCAGGAACAGTGCGGACAAGATGAGGTGGACTTGCCCATAGCAAGYTTTTTTTGTACATCTGGAAAAGCAGGAAAATATTTGACACAAAACAGGAAGTACAAAAAGATGATGAGAATGGGACAGGAATCTGCTGGTTATTATTGAGAGACAATTGCAAGCAATTAAAAAATCTATTTTGTATGAGTTGTTGAAAGATATTCTCTTAGCATTCTCTGAACACGCTCTGAAAACAAGAGACACCAATAAGCAGAATTTTCTCGTAGAGTTACACAATAGGCATAATATTTTTGGTTACATTAGATTTATGAGCTCACCTTTAAAAAGAAAGTGCAAAAAGCTAAAATGAAATTCCACTGCAGCTAGTCCAAAGAACCAACTTATAAATTATCCAGAAAAATAACCTATTTAAAATATTCAAGATAAGAAGTAGTGAGCCTGTATAAAAATGAAAGCCAGGTAGTTGCAAACCAGGAGCATTCTGGCAACAGTAAATTGCGTGATTTGAGCTGAAGGGAGCAGTGGAAAAAAGGGGTCCCAGAGGTCTTATTTCCACTGGTCATTCAGTTGACTTTGTGTTTGTGGAAAAATGGCATTGAAAGGTACATTACATTGATCAGTGGAGACAAGATGGTAGACCCAGGAAGGCTCTGAATTTTAAATACTGGTCAGCATMCTTTCTTGTAGTTTTTGTTATTTAGTGCATTCCTGGTAAAGGGAGGAATTTACCTTACTGTTTTTTGATGCTTGTGTGATGTGGAGAATATCCAGTTTAGTCTTAAARTACCTTTTAAGTAATTTTCATTGTCATGGCAAACCTGCAAAAGGTTGCTAAATGACTGGACAAGTCAATCAGAAATAGATGGCAGAAGGAGCTGTTAAAAGAGGCCGTGAGATGATCTGCTGGTGAGCAATTGAGAACTCTTTCTCTCACAGCTTCTGGTAATTTTTGTTGCTCTCAGACTTCTRTGGTCTTTGTGTCTTATTATGAAAACTCAAAGCTTTAGCTTCTCTGTTCATTGAAAAGAGGAATTTTCCATTAATTTTTAGGGACCACAGTACAACAGAGAAATAATCCCCTTTAACTCTATGTTTTTCCAGGCTACGTRTTCTGTTTCCTGTTTCCTACAATTTGCTCTGACATACTTCTTGTTTATCTTGTGTTTCCTGTATTACCAATGAGAGGCATGTTTTCTGTGTTTCATTGGACTTTACACAAACATGTAATATCAGGACTTAAATGCATGGAGTTACTTCTTTCCCCCTTTTCCAATGTAGGTTTTTCTGACTTACCCTTGAAGTGCAATTAGTTTCTCTAGCACAAAAACAGATTGCATTGTTCTTTTTTCATGAGTTTTCTAAGACAGTGGTCTGGACTTGCAAGCCCTCTGGGACTATGATAAGATAAAGCAACCAGGGAGTTGTTCTAGGTGCCATGCTGGATGGAGCAATTCAGGGTTTAGTGCATCCCCCAGCACCTCTTTGCTGGCTTGTTTTCTGTTTTGCAGTGGCTACACAAAGCAGACCTTACCTTAGGGCAAAGCATTGGTCTCTGACATTCAGGAACATTTCTTTCAGTGTTGGCGGCTGTCAAGGGTTAAGCATGTCGTCTGTGTAGCATTTTGTACGGTCGGTTTAAATATTGTGACTGTTTGCTGTCATCAGGTGCCAGGATGTTTCTTGTTTAGGCAGTGGATTTTCCTTAAAGGTTCAGGAGCACAGGAGAAACAAACAGTTGATAGCCCAAAGGTGATGGAAGAGATAAGGATGTCTGWGGTTGCAACATGGGAGAGAAATGCTGCAATAGTAAACGTCAGATCCTGCTCTTCCTTTTTTCTTTCTTAATTCTAGGCAAGAGCTTTCCCACATCACATCTTTCTTCTAATAGTATCCTTCCAGGAATTTTGCTTTTCTGATCTCTTTCAGAAYTGAGTAGCCTATTYCCTGCCCTTTGCAAGTGACAGATCACCCTATCCCGGCAATTTTCTTCCTGCAAGGTACAGACASTATCAGCCAAAAGGCACCTAAGAGYGCTCATCTTGAGCTGTGCCTCAGGAATYGCAGTAAGATTTGGTTTTCTTAATAATGTAAATGCTGATATAACTTGCCAGTAAGTGTTTTGTGGTGAGTTTGTTGTTTTAATTGGGAGTATTGGTTTAAAGCCCGCAGATAACACAAAGATTTAGTAAATATTTCAAAYCTGTTCAATTCAACAGTTCATTTCAAACCTGACATTCCATTGATGTCTCAGAGAAGATGTTGTGTAACAAGGTCAACTGATAGAAAGAATAGGAGGCATGGCTGTTTTTCATTTTCCAAATCTGCTMCTGATGGAAGACATAAGTAAATTTTGCAAACTAAGTAGTTCMAATTGCAAGACAAGGAAGCAGTTAAGGAAAAAAGGAACTTGTTTTGAGATAAAAAGCCTAAACTAAGGTTGTTGTCTTCAGCAGAGGAAGGAGTTTGCTGCCAAAAGTCTCCATCACTTTACAAGGATGTCTCAAAAAAGCAAGATAATAGGCCTTTGTGCAAAGAAGTTCAAGTACCCCRTAATATAGATGGATAATAGAAGAAACATACTTCTTAAGAGCCTGTGTGTGCACAGCATTGAAACAGAGTATGCCTTATTAAAATTTAATACCTGTAATAAGTTTAATGAAGTGTCCTRAGTACTAAGGATGTAAGTATCAGGACAATGGTGTTAGAAGAATTAAAACCAGGTGACTCTAGGTTGTATGTATATGCAGATGTATGAAGTGGGGTTACACCAAGGAAAAATTAATTTACTCTTACATATAGGAGGAAAAAAGCATATCTAGGGGTGGTAGAGAATAACCACCAGTAGACAAATATTTGGAAAATCTAAGTCCWGAAACAAAATTTTTGCAAATGTTGATAATGCTACAGAAGCAATAGACCTGAACATATTGKAGACTACAAAGGCTATTTCTTCATATTAAGTGGTAGTTTTCTCATCTCTGCAGTTAAAAATTGGAGGGAGGAGGGAGAGAGAACAGATCTTTAAACTAGTARATGTGAGCTTTTCATTAGGAGCTGGAATGGCTCCTGGTCATACAGGCAATCTAGTCACATTTGTATGTTGCTACAAAATGAGGGAAGATGATCACCTTGTTTAACAGTATAGTGGTCAAACTGAAAATTGTGTGATGACTTTTTTATTTAAAGCCCTTAGGCAAGCACAAACTAAATTATACCTAATTTACAAATGGCGGTGTTTGTGCAAACTGCTTCTCTCAAAGTGCAGAAGTGGATGCAGACTAGGTTAAATGGAAGAAATCTGTAAAACATTTGAAGTAAATCCATAGTGCACCTTACCCCTGGTATGACAGCAGTGATGTCTGGTATGACAACCTCTGACTGACAATGGCTAAAGCTGTAGAAGTGAAGGGCAAAGGAGAAATCACTACAGATYGGTTTGTCCATTGCAGTGCCTTTAAGGAAAACCAGCTATGCCCACATGTTTCCTGGCAGATACATAACCAGTTTTTGAAGGTCTTCAGTAAGGAAATTCCACAGTGTCAATGGAGCTGGTGGTTTTAGTGGTTTCTTACACTCTTTGCCCTGAAGTCGAAACTGTTATTAGTCTGTCTGCAATTCAAAGCTTGTGTTTCTTGTTTCTCTATGAATGTAAAGAGTAGCAACATCAGAACAGTTGTTGGCATGTCCATCTTCCAGACCTTTATGTTTTCCATCCACATTCAGTCCTTTCCTTTGTTTTAGGTAAGTGAAGCTTTCAATGACCAGTCTTGCTGTTTTACTCTGGTCTGTCTAAGGGATCCTCAAGGAGCTGCCAAAGCGCTACAGCTGAGTACAGCATAAGGATTCCTTCAGCTGTCCTCAAGAAAGCACTCCTATTTATGGCATTATGGCATTTGTCTATCCTGTAGCCATATGACAGAGTTCAGCCTGTGATCTGCTGTGGTTCACAGATTGATTCTGCCAAATTCCTAGCCCATTGTTCCCCAGTCTGAATTTATTCAGTAGGTTGCTATTTATTAGGTGTAGTACTTTGCTTATGCCTTTGCTGAATGTTGTCTTGCCTTTCCAGACGACCATGTGTTACAGTGCCAGTTTGTTTTGAATTCAGTTCTTGCCCCTCCACATACTAGCATATAATCTCTGAGTCTTTATGTATCTTATGTTTAGTAGGTGTCTTTTCTCTGCCAGTATTCAGGTAACTAGTTGAAATATTGAGTAAAACAATTTCAAGAGGAACTCTGGCAGGTAATTGTTTGCTCCCTGCTGTAATAAGTAGATAAATCAGTCTTGCTTAAAAGGTTTTGACTTACTGTTCCATAGTTAAATTCTGTGCCCTGCTTCAGGAACTTGGTACTGTGACTCAAGTAGTACTTGAAGATAGATAATATTTTTAATTTACAAAGTATCTGCTCAAAAAACCCCATAAATAATATAATAAAAATCTGAAGAATATTGGATTGGACAGAATAATGAGTGATGTGTACCTTAAGGTGTTCATAACTGGATTTTTTACCCCAATTTTAAACTAGTCTGAAATGAACCAGTTCTTTAAGTGATTTCTTTTTTTCTTTTTTTTTTTTTTTTCCAACTTACAGACTAAATTTAGTCATGGCCAGTGTTACATATCTGCTCTTGTGCTTAAATGGCTCATCTGTCTCTCCATGACATTTTGAGGGTGCGCCTTTATTTTGCTTCTGTAGGTTCTGGTTTCCTATTAAAAGACAGAAGATGGACTTACCATCGTACCATCATCATAGTTGCTGTGTTTTCATTGACATCTGTTTGCTTTTACCAGAAATGATGCCTTGCATATATACAGCCTCCCCACTCCTTTGTACAGGGCCATAAATAATGCTCATTGTCAGGCAAGATGTTCCCGGTGTCGTGTTTGCATGTTTTGCAGCTGTGTTCTGTGGCTGACCAGTATACCTTTCGCTTCTCCTCCAAATAATCAATTGGAAAATCAGCAAGTGKGGTAATACATGTCAGCCATATCATGTGGTACTCTTTGTCACCCGCCAAACATAGGAAACTATATGATCAAACAGAATCCTGCTTGCCAAAGACGCATACCTTAAGAGGAGTAAGTGTTTATTTGGCAACATACTGGGCCCAATTCGATTGATATTTGCAGAAAGAAAAATGGTTTGGAATGAAATATTGGCAAGTCCAGCAGAGTATGAGAACTACAGAATGAAGTCCTGCCAGAACAGCTTGTTGTGGACATTCTTGTGGATTACAAGATGTTGCACAATGGAGGTGAGATTGTAAAAAGCATGTTAATCAGGCAAAATAGAATATACAGTTCTAAACAAATCATGAAAGAAAAAATTGTACGCACAGACTCTTCCAAATAGAAGGAACCTGATCCTTTCTATTTGGGGAATGGCACACTTCTTAATAAGGGATAACCATCAGCAGGGGCCCATCTTTGCCCAMGTCMYATTTTTTTTCCTCTTTGATTTTTYTGTTTTTAGAATGTTTCTKTKCTAGCAGGGARCAAGCATCACTTAGGTTTGKGTTCTGAGGCAAGATAGGAGTTAGGAGATGCTGCAAGTCRCAGTTAAAACCTGTGCTATATATTTTGTTCAAAAACTAGAACAAAATAAATGAGTTTTGTGTATGAGTGCTTAGAAGACAGTGTTACAGAATAGTTCTRTGTGTCTGAAAGTCAAGTCTAGAATGATATAATATTTTAGAAATACATCATTTAATCAGGGGTAGCATGTAGTGATACTGAAATCAGCTTGAAAGTAAACTTYTCTAGCACAATTTGAAGTATTAGAATGCAGGCATTCTTTATTACAGTGCTGGACACCTTCAGAGAATTTTTCCTCAAATCCAGTGTRTGTTGTGAAATTTCACAACAAGGTATTTATTCCATCATGATCATACATTTTCATTACAGAGTATTTCCTAGCTAATACATAAACTTCTCCTGGAACCAATTCACAGGCCTCCATCCCTTACTAGAAGTTCTTTAATGGTCCTTGAGTATTATCTGAAGGGGTCTCTGGTGGTTGCGYCCACTGAGYTTTCCCAGTRCTGTAAGCCTTGCCTGGAACTTCTCTGAGGGCATGTGCAGTTGTTTCTTGTTACATGACTTTGCCACAAAACCCACTAGGTTCCTCATTATCGTTTTATCCACTGGTTCTGGCTGTGTTTAGCATCCTATATGCCTACTTTTACATTCTTCYATCTAATTTGCTAGTTAGTCTTTTAAGCTGTATTTTGCAACTTCAAGGGAATTCAAAATTTCCATTCTCTGTGTTGTCTGTCAGTAGTTTCCCCTCTGGATAAACCTAGAGAGTATTTCCTTTTCTTTTATGGAGCCTTTCTTTGCAGAACACATTTACACAGTAACTTGATGTCTTAAAAACRGACAGGAAAGAAAACACATGCTGTGTTGCACCTTTAAAGCCAGTAGTATTACATCTAGAGCATAGAGAAGTAGATCCTGTAACATTTATGTTTGCATTAACAGGCCTTATGCAAATAGACCCAAAAGGATGCAAGGCCATTCTGAGTCCAATAGAAGATCTGTTTAGACGCCACTATGGTAGGCAAAGGCAGTGGTTTTAAGTTACTGTCCTCGGCAAGAAGGAGCAAAACAAGCATCCAGTGCTTCTCCCTAACACTCCCTTYAGCTGTTTTTGGCTAAGGAGCCTGCCTGAACTGGGTATGGTTTCTGCRGACTTAGAAATTCTCAATGTTTGCTTTGTCCAAATTCTTGTTGAGTCTTTGAAATAAAACTGAACTTCTAGCATCCACAATATTCTGTGGCAAGGATTTCTGAAGTTTGCTACTACACTGTGTGAAGGCACACCTTTCTTTTGCTTGTTACTCAGTAGCTTGGTAGATGGCTACTGAAAGATGGTGAAAGATGATTTTTGTCCACTCTCATGCCATACATGACTTTTTAGACTTTGAATATTTTCCCCTAAATTATGTTGTATCTAGACTGAAGGGTCTTATTTTATATTGCTATTTCTCATACAACTTCTGTTGTATCATATCTTTGTCCTTTCTCCTTTTTCTACTTGGAAACTTTTTCAGGTCTGTTGTGTCCTCTTTCAATAGAGGGGACTGGAGCTACACAGTACTTACTGTGACAAAATCTTGCATTCTCATAATGCCATGTATTCTGCTTTATTCTTCATATTGTAACTAATGTCTAGTATGTCATTTACTGTTGGGACTTCTATTGAGCTGAATTCCCCTGGATTAGTCTGCCATAACCTTGAGATTGTCACTCTTTGATGGTATGCTACTGGGCAGCTCTGAACAGTTCCTTTTTGTGTGACATTCAGTTTGTACATAAGTTGCTTTGCTTTTGTCTGTATTGGATTTCATTTGATGTTGTTGTCACTCAGTTTTGCAGGGTGACAGCTATACCTCATTGCTCGCTTTTTAATCTATGCATATTTTTTATAATGAAGCAGTGTAGGTTCCAGAAGAGGTTCTGCAATGGAACCCAACAGACCTCCATCTGAAACCTCTGCTTATTGCAAGAAACTAATTGTTATTCAATAAAAAAGTAACTAATTACTGCTAAACTTTGCTTTCAGTTTTTGTTTTGTTTTGTTTTGTTTTGTTTTAATTGCCTACTTCTGCCAAGACCTTTTGTAATGGGTTCTTAAATTCTTAAGGACTTGTTGGTGAAGTACTTTGTCAAAAGCCTTTTGGAAGTTTGACCAGAGTGTATCTATTTACCCATCTTTTTCCATGTGCTTGGCCTCTTTTAAGAACAGTAATAAATTCATAAGGCAGAATTTTCCTCTGTTTAACTATTTCCAAAGCAGTGACTTTTTACTCAAGTGTCCATTAATTATCTTATTTCTTAGTTTCTATTAATTTTTCTAGTAGTGACTTGTAGCCTCATCTCACATCTCCTTTTAAAAGTTGACATCACATTTGTCACACAGCAGTTCTGAAAAGTGAAAAYTATTTTTAAACCGAAATTTTCAATTACTTAAATTTACTGAGTATTTTTATTCAGTTATTCCACCCATATTCCGTCAACATTGTGCACTGCAGAATGTCAACTTTTGTATCTCAAGTAACTGGTCTGAGCTGAACTGAAGCAAACAAATCAGTCAAACAAATCAGTCAATCACTAAACTTTGAAAAAAAAATGGGATGCTTTTGTGAGCATGCTGCGCTCCAGTGAGCCAAGCATAAATAAACAGCTGTAAGCTGGGCAAGTTCCCCTACCCCTCTTGGAAATTAGTAGACCTCTTCCCTGCAGGATTGGGCTACAGAGTAAGCTGTTTTCTCATGAGCAACCAAGCCCCATCTTGCACAACTGGTAGTTTTACCCGTGGGGTGTAGAGTGAAACTAATGCAGATACCTACAGAGTGGTCTTCTAGCTCAGATGAGCTTCATTGATTTTTAAAGTGTTATGCTCCATGAAGTATTCAGTACCAGTTTACAAAAGTCTCAGTAGTCTCTAGTGAGGGCATTGGAAATGTTTTTGCATGTACCCCAGTTCTATCAGTAAGGCTGACAGACTAGGTGTATCCTGTCACCACCACACAACATGAGCTCCAGCCCTAGCTAGCATGGCAGTATTAATTGTGGTGTTCTGTGGAGTTTTCTTCATTGGTACTTTGYAAACAAAGTAATTTGCTTTCCATTAATTGAAAGCACAACATTAATATGATTTTATTYATACCTAATTGAAATGAAAGGTAACTCCCAGAGGATACATGTATGACAATATCTGGAATTACTTTCACACTTCTGACATGTGCTCATCACTGCATCACTGTTGTCACTCTTTTCTGCTCATCTGATTAGGCTGAATGTGTGCTTCAGTTTGGAGTAGTTTAAATTTCCATTGTCAGTTAACAGCACACCCCTACCCACAATGAATTTCAGGTCAGTGCATGATGCGGGTGGCCAACTGACAAATCACAAAACCATCATCTGGGAAAGCTGGTAGCTGGAATTAACAGAGTTGCAGAGCTTTGTTTTCTATAAGAGTTAACTATTCCATGACCCAAAAGGGCCCTGGACTGTGTTGGCATCAATAAATGGTTCTACCGTTGCAACAGATTGCTCTTTTGGAAGCTTTATTGTATATAAATGCYGTTCCAATTGTGTGAAATCTGAGCAATTTCAATTTCTTGCCTAGCAAATAGAAATATTCATCTTACAAACATAACTGCATGGTGAGCAGTTTTAKTGGTGGCTGAAATTTGTACAGTTTTTCTGATGTTTCTTATCTTGTAGTACTCTGAAACAATGTTTCAAAACAGAAATGACAATCCATTTATAAAGAACACATGGCTCTATCCAATGTGCTGCTGTCATTCTAACTATCTTTTCCCTGTTTCAGTATTTTGATATATTTAATATCAATGTATTAAACAAATATACAGTACAAACTTTTATCACTTCTCCTAGAAAAAATCATTTCCAGGCATTCTCTCAAGTCTGAGGTTGTAAGATTCTGCTCTCCATATGATTAGATCAAGGACTGTTCTTTATATGTGTGAAATGGATGGGGTCTGGGAGTTATAATTTGTTAGTAAGTTTTTAGTAAATGTTGATGTTTTGTAATGAATTGAGTATCAGATCTCTTTARCTTTTCTCTRTAGTCTGAAGTAAYTTAGTTTAAGTTRGTTCTTAACTAAAKGAGRTTAATTAYACTTAATCTAAAATGTAGGCCTCGYTGGGGTYTAGGTTAAAAAAGGTKTAAGTGCTTCTTCCTTAAATTCTTATTGTTGTTACMWTWAAARRWT